>LNAC01000137.1:2833690-2869737 GCA_002007465.1 Ailurus styani
CCCCCCCCGACTTCCCCCCACCTCCAGTAGATTGGGCTGGTTGAAGGGGTGAGCACTGGGGGCAGAATGTGGGGCAGTAGTGGAGCCAAGGGCATTACCACACTGCTAGTGTAGATGGGCAAGTAGGAGGTGAGCAGTGGCCCAAAGTGAGGCCCTGTGACTCCCACCAGACAGTCCCCCGGGGTCTGGGGTACCCTGCAGTAAGTGGCAGGGCCAGGCCCTGGACTCAGGGGAGAGGGGTGGTATCCCCCCAGGAAGTCTCCCCCTCTGCTCTCCTGGGCCCGGGGAGAGAGCAGAGGGGCCCCAGAGGTCTCTCAGAGGGCAGGGGGGGGTAGGCACCACCTCCTCCCCACTGTGCCCAGAGCCGGCTGGACCTGGGCTGCTCCATGGCACCCCCTCCCAGAGGTCCCCCAGCAAAGACTTGATGCTGGAGCCCTCGCTAGGGGTGTCTGCATACTGGGCGACTGGGAGGGCCAGCGGTGCTACACACAGGGGCCCGGATCCTTGGCAGAAGCTCCCTGCACACCCCTGCTCTGCCAGCAGCAGCACAGTGCCTGGGCTGGGATCAGGTTCACAGTGACCACCCAGACGTTGCCCTTGGTCTAGGGCTTCGCAGGATCTTTAGGCACCTTCTAGAAGCATCAGTTAAAGGAGAGGTTTTGGGGGATGGAGTCCTCCCAGCCCTTCTACTCCTCCCTGAAGAAGGGGATGTGGCCTGAACCAGACCTGATGGATGATCCAGGCCTGCTTCAGCCTACAGGGGGCTGCGGGCTGGATCACCAAGGCAATGATGGCCAAGTAGGTGCAGGGGGCCTTGTTATGCCACAGATACCCCTTCTTCTTCCTCTTGGGGGCTGGGAAGACAACTCCGACCTGGGAAGCCCCAGGCATGGGTTGCTGCAGGTCCCCGTCCCGGGGGGGCCACCAGTGCGGGCAGGGGCCTGGCCCCGTGGAGGGCGCAGGGTACTGGGGCAGTGTGGTGAGGAAGGCGAGACCCGAGAGTCACCAGTTTTTAAAAAGAACTTCACTGGTTATGGACCTACAGAGCACTTATGTGCCAACTTCCTCATAGTTTAGACAAAGAAACTGAGGCCAGAGGGTCAAGTGGGTTGCTCATCCCTGAGCCCTGGCTCCCTGTCCAGTGCTCCTTACCTCTCTTTGACTTACTGCAGCATGTCAAGGAAAAGTAGCATTGTGCTTATAAGAGTACAAACTCTCAAGCTATGCTGCAAGTATTTGAAGCCAAGTTCTTCTACTTGGTATTTATGTGGCTTTAGGTAGGTTAGTTCATTTCTTGATGCCTCGGTATTTCCATGTGTAAAATGGAGCTATTGGGAGGATCAAATGAGTTAATATAGGTAAAACAGGGTATAGCACACAATCAGTACATTATTATTATTATTATTATTATTATTATTATTACTATTATTGTTATTAATTAGTCAGCCAATGAGCAAAGATTCATTCATCATTTATCATCTTATGTTTGTTGGTTCTGTAATTTGGGATCCTTTATGTCTTCTCAAAGCTAATCATGTCCACTGAATCTTTCCTTAGGCACAGTTCTCCCACCTGATACACAAGCCCAGTGATTAGAGGCCTCTGAAGTGGTCACTAATAAACTGGTAACTGCTCTTGATTAGGACATCTGCCCAGTGTGGATCTAGGTAATGGCCACCATGCCTGGATCTTTTCACCTCAGCTTCCTGATGTGACTGTCATGGGGTAACATTCTAGATTTCAGCAAAATTTAACATACAACTCCCTTTTTCTGCCAGGCCCATCACCCTGTCACAGAAGGAAAACAGATGAGTATTTTGCCTGTCCAGAAATGGATACTAGTTACATTTTGGTGTTAAAGGGATGGACCTTGCTGGCATTTGGGTTGGAAAAGAGCCCTGAACTATTCTCTGTAATTTGCTGCTTTATAGCATTTAAGACAGATTGTCTTAGAATTTTCTTCCTTCTTCTCTTATGGTTGGCTTGTTTCAGTGAAAAACCACAACCCCAAAGCCATAAATTTTCCTTTTATGAATTACAGGTAATTCTTTTAAAGATTATTTTAAAGAAAACATAATAACCCCGTAGAATGTTAAGAAGAAAAAAAGAAAAATTACTATAATCTCATTACCCTAACATACACTGTTTTCATTTTCTCTACCTCCTCCCCAGACTTTTGATCAAACTCGTGTATATTTAAGAATCTTATACAGACAATTTTATATCTTATATCTTTTCTTAAAGATGTCATTTATTTATTTATTTGAGAGAAAGAGTGGGAGAGGGAGAAACCATCTCCCCACTGAACAGGGAGCCCAACGCTGGGCTCGATCCCAGGATCCCAGGATCATGACCTGAGCCGAAGGCAGACACTTAATGACTGAGCCACCCAAGCACCCCTATATTTAAACATTTGCAATTGTTGTTATTGTCTTTGGGATGATCATTGTTCATGACTTCGTTGAGTAGGTATACCATTGATTGGAAAACTGATCTCCCATTGTTCAAATCTTCCAGGTAATTTTTGGTTTTGTTTTGGTTCTGGTTATTATATCTGAGTAATTACATGCTTGACTTTTAAAACCTTCTTATTCTGAAATAATTTTAGATTTACCCAAGAGTTGCGGTAACAGTACAGAGAGCCCCATCAGCTCTTTACCTAACTACCCCTAGTGTGAACATCTTACATAGCCATAGAATAATTATCAATTATCAAGCCCAGGAAATTAACATTTGTACTCTGTGATTGATTAATCTGCAGACCTCATTTGAATTTCATTGGTTTTCCCACTAATGTCCCTTGCCTGTTCCAGGATCTGGTTCAGGATCCCACATGGCATTTAGTCAAGTCTCCTCCAGTCTGGGACAGTCCTTCTTTGTGACCATTTCTTTGTCTTTCATGACCATTACTTTTTTGAAGAGTACCAACCAGTTACCATGGACCGTGTCCCTCAGTCTGGGTTTGTCTGATGTTTTCTAGTGATTGGATTGCAGTTATCCATTTTTGGCATAACCACGAGGCTGATGGGCCCTTTTGAGGGCATCAAGCACTTGGTACTGCTATGTCTGGTTACTGGTGACGTTAACTTTCACCTCTGACTTTGAAGCTCTCTTGGACTGTTGCTGAAGGAGAGATTCCAGAACTGGGATTCCTGGCTCAGAGGATGTCATCCTAGTTTTCTTGGTGGCAAGCAAGATGAGGGAACCATGAAGACCTGTGAAATGCTGCCAGCCTAAAAATATCATTAGGGCCCAGGGTGGGGAGACCTTGGCAAAAGTCAGAAAAAATATGCTGTAAACACAGAACATCTAAGGTAGAGCCTTGTGTTAGTGAACCTTGGGCCTCGTCCTGTAGATTGATCTCTGTCTTATCAGTAGACGAATTTTCTGTTTATGAATTACAGAAAACCCTTTTAAAGATTATTTTAAAGAGACTATAATAACAACACTATACATGGTTATGTTAATATAGTCCAGTCTGATTACAAACAGCGCAAATGGTCCTCCATATCATCCAGTAGGGGTCAGGCTGATTTCATTGGTCAGCTCTGTCCGTGGGTGTGACATCCTCATTATTGGTTATTTATTTAGCATAGCCATCTGCTTGTATCTTTGATAGGTCAGAGGGTATATTGGCCATGTTCCTTTCTATATGACCAGATTGGCTTTGCCCTATCCAGTAGGAACTAACTGACATGAGTGGCCATACAAGGCTTCAGAATTACCTCTCAAGAAAGATACAGATTGACAAAAATAAGCTCTTAAATGCAGGTTGATAGAGCAGAGAGAACTTGGGAACAGGACACCAGCTCCACCTTCTCCCTCCATTCATCCCAACTCAGTCTCTTCAGGAACTGGCTCTCTTATCCAGCTGGGCATAAGCTAACTGGCCAGGGGAGGCTGTTGGGTTCCTCAGGGCTGGAGCTAGAAGTGGGGTACCAGGATCCAGTTTGGCTTCCAAGTCAGAAGCTTCCAGACAGGGGAACCAAAAGGGTTTAGGTGAGATTAGCCTAATACTACAAAGGCCTGGGCAGACTTGGGTAGACTAGGGAGAAGGAGCCCCTGATGGAAGGTCCAAGTGGCTTATGTGAGTGTCAGGCTCCATATTATTTGTGGCCCACTGTTGTGGGCTGGTCTTGGAACAGGACACAGGTGGGTCTAGCTGGCTTAAAAGACCAGAGGTGAAGCCTAGGACAGCTTTTGCAGGAGTTGTGACCTGATGAAAACCTCCCACATGCTGGCCGTGCCTGGTTGGATGTGGGCCTGAGACTCTCTCTCTCCCCAGGTGAACAAAGCCCTGAAGCAGAAGTCAGACATCGAGCATTATCGGAACAAGTTGCGCCTCAAAGCCAAGAGGAAGGGATATTATGACTTCCCCCCAGTGGAGACGAGCAAGGCTCAGACGGAAAGGAAAAAGATGTATGAGAAAACCCAAAAGGAAATTGAGCACGTTTTGGATCCAGACCCAGAACTCTGCGCCCCATTTGCTGAGTCTAAAAACAGGTACAGCGTCTAAGGGATTCTCTGATGGTCCCTGCACCATTAGTGGGTTGAGGGCAGAGGGTGCCCTGGGTAACACGGCCCTGGTCCCTCGATCTGTTACCTTAGGACTGTGATCTCTGCTGGCTGCCGATCTGGACCATGCTGGTTCATGCGAGCTGGTGCTCCATAATAAGTTTAGAAAAGAATAAAATTGAAGCCATTAAAAAAAAATATTTGGACAAACAACCATAATTGTCCTATGGCTCAATAATATTTCCAAACCAGTAGCCATTTCAGAGCTGGGTGAAGATATAATTATCACCTACCTGGTTATGCAACTTCCAGATCAAAGGACATTGTATTTTTCAATTAACTAGTGGCTCTTGCATAAGAAATGCAAATTTCATGCTTCACCTTTTCATTCAGCTTCAGTAAGTACTTATCGCACAGCTACTCAAAGCCCTGTGCTGGGTTCCTCTCTTTAACTCATAGATTTGTTCACTTATTTGACATTCATTGTCGCCTGCTATGTATGAGGCATGGAGCAAGCTGCTTAATGCTCTTGTGGTCGTGTATGCTTTGTCTCATTCATTCATTCCACTCATCCAGCATTTTACAGTAGGCAGGACAGCCCAGTCAGTGCTCTTGTGGGTCTTAAGGTCTGAGGAGAAAAAACATAACTACCCTGGAAGTTTGTTACTCACAAGTGCAATGAGTGTTTGTGATGTGATGGTCTATAAGGGGGGGCGACCTGGCCTCAAAGGGAGGCCTTTTTTTTTAAAAAGATTTATTTATTTACTTGACAGAGAGAGAGAGTGAGCAGGGGGAGGTGCAGAGGGAGAAGGAGAGAGAGAACTTCCACCAGACAACCCACTGAGCGTGGAGGCTGACACGGGGCCTCAAGCAGGGCTCGATCCCACAACCCTGAGGTCATGACCTGAGCTGAAATCCAGAGTCGGACACCTAAACCCCTGAGCCTTCAGGCACCCCGGCATTATCCCAAGCTCTGTTGCTAACTAAGCAGAGAGTGACCTCACCTACTGGGTAAAGGGGAAGAATCTAGCAAAGCTAAACATGACCATCTTTCTTCTTTTCCATCCCACCCTAAAGCCCTCCTTGGAAGCATTTCTATGGTTTGAGACCATCCCTTTTAAATATACATTCTCCTTGGCAACAGCCTCTTGGCTTTAGGCATGCCAGCTCTCCGATATTCCGCCCCCACCCCCATACATCATATTGGCAGAGGCACCCTCCGCAAACGGGGTGAGACAGGACAGCTCCTGGGCTGAGTGCCCATTTGTTCAAAGCAAAAATGACTATGTGGCAGGCGTGGATGGAAACCGCAAAGTCAAGTTGGGAAGTAGGGCTGAATTTTAGTAATTGAATTGACATACCTTACTTTTAATAAAGAGGGAATTCTAAAGCAAAGCTTCATTCACCATGCTTCTGATTAGACTCGATGGGTGTGATAAGCTAGTGTGAAGATCACACTTTGACAGGGTCACAATGCATGTGTCCCCATGTTGGTAACTGTAGAACAAAGAGAAGAAGGGTATGGGTTTCATAGGAAGGCTGGCGGCTTCTTTAGCTTTTAGGTCACACTTGCGAACTTTTTAGTTCAGTGGTCTATTATAGACGGGAGCGGGGGTGGTTTTTCCCAGGTTTCCTGCTGCCACTTGGAAAATGAATCAAAGATCGCGTGCAAATAAGAGCAACTTAGCTTGGAAGTTATTTGGGAAATACATAAGAAATTATGGTTGGAGCATTTTTTAAGGAGAATGGACACAACTTTTTTCCCCCCATAGAGCTGCATCCCCATTACCCAGCAAAAGTTCAGGCGGGATCCTCAAGGCCCTTCCCTGGCCTGCTCATGTTCTGAGTGTATAGTCCATTCTCCATGAATGTCTGTGGAAGAAATGATTGAATGACTCTAAAAATAATGTTAAAATTTTTTCGGCCAGTGAAGGGGAAAATATGGAAGACCACAAATTGAGTGAGGTGGGGGTTGGAATGGAGATGAGATCCGCAAGGATTGGGGCTGGGAAGGGAAGGGTTCACAGAGAAAAAGAGAACGATGGTGACTTGGTAAGCTCTGAGGGGTCATTCCTGTCACACTCTGTCGTTGACGCCAGGGGCCGCCGGCGAGCGTGTGGGCTCTGTTCTCACACACCAGTTACCTGGTACTTGCGGCTCCCAGTTGAGCTCTGGAGAGGTTCTGCTCTCGGTGACCTCACCACAGCAAGGCACGCCTGAGGGACGCATCCTCCAGCCCAGGGGCAGCGTCAGTAACCAAGACTTTACCCTGAGACCTAAGTTAGATCAAATCAAAGACAATGTTTAGGTTCCAAATGTTGACTCAGCCCAGCATCTTTTAAAAGAGGCTTCATAGCTTTTTCTTTCAAGTCAGAAGAACACCCTCATTTTTATGTTATAAACTCTTACCCGGAGGCACGAAGGGCGTTGTCATGTAACTGAGGAAGATGCAGGCCGACCCCCCCTCCGCACGGATTCCCTTGGCCCCACTGCCCCCGTGCAGCCCGCATCCAGCAGCACCCTACTTCCTGCAGGCATCTCTGACTGCGACCCGGGGGCTTTTCTTGGCTGCCCCACCAGAAGCGCAGCGTGGTTAGTGTGCTCCGGAGCAGCTTCGGTCAGGGACAGATGGGCGCTGACGGGGAACACCCTGGAAAGAGAATGCTGAGGGGTAAGCCACGCTGTCGTAATAACCACACTTTCTAGCTTCTGTTGGATGCTTTGACATCTGGGGCCTGGCCGACTCTAGAGAAACTGCCCCTCCCAGGCCCGTCCAGCCAATTCTGAGACAGTACAGGGCTCGCCTGCCCAGTGCACCTTTTGTATGGGAACCAAACAACCCGGAGCCCATGCCCCAACCTTCTCCTCCACCTAGGGCTGTCTCACCCCGGGCTCCAATCCCCCGGCCCTAATCACCTGCAGGCTGGGTACCCCACAACTGAGAACAGCCCCTCTGCCCCAGAGACTGCTGAAGTGATTCCAGAGATCCAAGCCAAGGCCCGTTTACTCTGCCTCGCCTGTTCCTCCCCCAAGAAACCACAAGAAAGCCTCTTGCCCACATTTCCCCCTCGCTTCCTCTGCCTTGTCATTGACCCTGGTGCTTCCCCATGTGGCAGGTCCCTTCCTCTCGGAATTGTGAGTACAACAAGCTATCTTTTCCACGGCAGCCACCTCCTAATCTGTTGGCCTAGGCCATACCTAAATAAAGTAAAACCTCCATTTTATTTTTTTTTATTTTTTATTTTTTTTTTAAACCTCCATTTTAACGCAACTATTCTCCACACTTCTCCAGGAAGTTCGAGGCCCCAGTTGCCCAAAATACTTCCTCATACCCTCTGTTGGCCTCCTTCCCTTCTCTCTTTCATTTTTCCATTTCCCAGCTTGTGCTTCCTGAAACCCTTTCCCAGTAAACCCGTTGCACTCAAATCATCACAGAGCCTACTTCCAGGGGAACCCAAACTAAGGCAATAACGAATAAAGAAGGAGTTGTCCTGTGGGAAGCAGAGCTGCTCCTTCTCAGCGGCTACATTTTATCCTTATGGAACCCTAAGTTCCCATAGAACACAGTTTGGGAACTACTTTCTTAAACTATCCTGGGATTTAAAGGCCCCTAGAAGTACAAATAAAATTTATTCTATCCACCCAGCAGTATTTTCAGAGAAAAGAAAAAAAAAAACTTTTCAAGTTTGCAAGTTTCAAAATTTATTAACTTTTAAAGAATAGAGCAAAATGCCCACAAGAAATGAATATACCTAATGGAACTCTGTTTGATTAAAATAAGCAATTCCTCTACCCAAGAGCCTAATTTATTTCTAAGCAGTTGCTTATGCACCAGGCACACGTGGGTGGTCTGGTCCATTGCGATCCATGTTAAATAGCAGCCTTTAAGCTGAGTATCATAATGGAACATTGTCTTTGATGTAAAAGGAGACTGGCATGCCCCCCAATGTCTAAGTTCTCACCCACGTTCATGGTTCTTGAAAAGGCTCACGCAATCTTGCTATTGTATTTCTAATACTTCCAAAATAGCCTACTTAAATGTCAATTGCTAATCCTAGTGTTTACTCCCCCACCACCCTTATTAGTAAATCTTTTCTAAATGGGTTAATTGGCAATCTCAAGACAGTTGTGAAGTCTGCTTTTTCAAAAAGTGATCTGTAATTAGGTCAAGGATGAGAATTCTTTGGGGTCTTCCTTAAAGTGTGAATCACTCTGTTTCACAAGGTTGTGCTTCTTTCCTAAAGGAAGCTTCTAATTGCAGATAACCATAAGGCACAGTTTATAATATTAGGTTTAAGATCCTATATTAGTCGGGATTCTTTGGGTTGTGAATGATGGCAATCCAGAACAAACTGGTTAAATAAAAAGAGAATTTGTCATTGAACATGAAAGGTCAAGGCTTCAGGCATGACTAGATCTAAGGGTTCATACAATGTCCCCTTATTTAGCTTGTTCTCTCATCACTCTTTGCTGGTGCCTCTTCAGACTCTTACCTCATAGTGGCAAACTGGCTGCCAGCAACTCCCCACCTATATCCTATCTTCTCAGAAACTTCAAGGCCAAGAGAATGCCTCTTTCCTGGTTGCTCTAGCGAAAGCCCTGAAACTCAATCTCATTGGGACCAACTCATGTGCCCATCCTCTGAACAATCATTGTGGCCATGGGGATGTGATGCTTGATTCTCCAGGCCAACTCCTGCAGGAAGGGTAGCCACCAAAGAACATCAGAATGCTCCCACCAAAAGAAGGTCATCGTGAGTATCAGGCAAGCAGAGATCACAGAGGCTCTCTAAACAGGTGTAAGCTCCTCGTGGTGAGGGGATAGGTCTAATAGTGTCTATTTTCTTCCTCAGGCTAATTGCAAGGGTAGTGTATTGTCTTGGGCGTTCTAATATATGTTCTAAGCCAACAACGTGTGACTGTCATGCTATGACTAACTGGGTGTGTGATCATGAAAAGTGTGTATATGTCTACCTGCCAGGTTTCTGGCTTCCCACATAGTCACTGGGAATAAATAATATAACCTTCACCTTCAACCCAGGAATGGATATAATCTTAGGATGGAGACAAAAAACAGGTGCTATCTGGGGGGAATTCTCTGAAGACAGATGTTCTGAAATGCCAGTTATTCATTAATAACTACTATTAGGTGGAGAAATAACTGCTGTTAGATGGCAAAACCCACTGAAGTAGCCACCTTCGGCACGCCTCAGTACCGTGTGAAACCACCCATCCCCACTGGGCTTCATTCCCCACTTGTAAGAGTTGCCTTGTGTGGAAGGAGAAAAGCGCAGCCACAACCCTCACTGTGTTCTCGTTTCTTTCTTCCTCCTCAGAAAGATTCCTCTAACGGCAAGTGTAAGCAGTGACACATGTATGTCTTTCCTAAGGGAGCCGAATGGAGCCTTGCAACATGCTACTCCTTGGGCTTGGAATGTTCTGTGCAAGATTAGCATGTGGCTCTCTCTCTTGGAGTCTCAGTTGAACTGTCCTCTTCTCTAGAAAAACCTTCCCTAACCATCCTCTCTGAAGTTGTCCCCCCCGTTAGCCATCCTCGGTCACATCTTATTTTTCGTAATAGCACTCATCATCCTCTGAAATAACCATGTGAATTGTCTGCCTCCCTCATTAGAATGGAAGCTCCAAAAGAGCAGGACGATGTCTGTCTTGCTCACTGTGAATCCCCATCATCTTCCACAGTGCCTGGCACATGGTAGGCACTCGGTAAATATTGGATGGATGGGTGGATGGATGGATGGATGGATGGATGGATGGATGGATGGATGGATGGCTGGGCTCCAAACTTCCTCTTGGTTCATGGCTCCTTAGCCCAGGAAGAAATCCCCCGTGGGGAAGTTAGGAAAGAAAATCCATCAACAATCACAGCATTAAGTGGCCCATTAGCCGCAGGGTTTATTTAACACATCATAGAACCCCGGCATGTGAAATCAGAAAGATTAAAAGGAACAACAGGCTGCTGAGTCAACAGTCAACAAAAGCAAATTCAGAGGTCAAGGGAGAGCCCTTGGCCTTGCCTGGGGCGGAATTTCAGATGAAGTTATAGTGTTGTAATTGATTAGTTACCTGGTTCCTATAAGCAGAGTATTAACAATTAAGCCAAACGGTTACAGCATCTGGGAAAACAAAAAACAAAAACAAACTTTGATTCCACTATTCCTCTGGCCTCTGATGGCCAGAGAACAAATCGAATGAATCCTGAGATCTGCAAGGCAAATCCAAACCCTTCATTGGTTGCCTGTACTTTGGATCAGTGGAGAATTCCATCTGTCAGGGCATTTGCTGCATCATAACAGTTGTTGAATTTTCTTCAGGCAACAGATGAAGAACTCTGTCTACCGAAGCCGGCAGTCTCTGAATAGCCCGAGTCCGGGGGAAACAGAGATGGACCTTCTGGTGACTCGGGAGCGACCCCGACGTGGGATCCGTAACAGCGGATATGATGTAAGTCACTGCTGAGCTGAGGTGAATATAGGCTTTGCTTTCCCCTGAAAACAAAGGAGACAGAACATCCTATCATGTTTCACCTTACTGTATATTTGTGGAATTTAAAAGTGCACTAAAATGTTTTCTATTGTATTATTCCTTGTTACCTATTTTGCGGAGTAAGATGACTTGGAATGGGTCAGAATAACAAATTATTGCTAAAAGGATTTTAATTCCTAAATCCAACTATTTTCTGAATAGTACAGTATTGATCTTAAGTCAACAGCGATTCCAAATGTCCTTAATTTTTTCCCCCTCTATCCTTAAAGCTCAGTAGGAACCACGGCTGTAGGTTAAAATTCATTTGAACACAGGCTTCTTTTAATCCATAGCAGTGTGGGGAAGTTGGATTTGTTCCTGATTTCATAACTCCCCAATATGCCATGGAAACAATCAGATGTCCAACAGAGCGATTTGGTGATTTCATAGGATGAAAACCATGCTTATGTGCAGTCATGTCTCCAAACAGCAAAAAATTATTCTAATCCCATCGAACTTCCCCAGACAAGGAGCTACAAGGCGGTGTCTCCAATTTGGTGGCTCCCGTCCAGTTAATGTAGTTGTATCCGTGGGCTCACAGAAACGCTACCCTGAGGGGGTATTCGATAATGCTTCACCCTTTCCCAGAATTTCAGATGGCCTTAGGTCTACTCTTAGGTTGTATGAAAAAGATTTCTTTCCCATCATCCTAAAACATTTCTCTAGTTAAAAATTAAAGATTTTTGTATCAAGAATTATGATTCAAAAATGTCTTATGGGTAAAGTTTGGTTATAATCTGTGAGGTTGTAATTTGAAAATGACACTCGATTTCTTAAATGTACTGTGCTAATTTGAAGGCAAGAAGGTTTTTTTCTCCCCCCTCAGGATTGGTCATTGTTTGCCACAAAAGCTTTAAGTGGGAATTCTAACTGTTCCGTTAAAAACAGAGATATTCTACCCAATTTGAATTTCTAGTTACTTTACACTTGATGTCTGTGTTGGTTATGATAACCTTATCTTTTATTTTTGCTTTCTTTTTTCATATAAAACAAATTGAGAGTTTAGTTTTATAAAATTCTAGATGCTTCGGGAAAATCTTTATTTTTTCACTCCAGGTGAAATTGCTCAACATTAATTGTTCTCTTCATAAAAAATCTTTTATACTAAACCTGGTCAGCAATTTGATAATCAGCCTGTTGTTAAAAATTTGAATTTTCCAGTTAATCTCTCTAAACCAACAGTGAATATTCCTACACGCCCATAGTTTGGGGGACTTCTTTTGCTCAGACATAGCTGTGGTATATGATAGGATTCTTAATGTATTTCAAGATTGGAATTAATGGGTCTCTTGTGAGATTCTAGGCGCAGACATTTTTACAGTTTGAGGAAATAGGACAGTTTCTCTATTAGTCTTGAAAAGAGAAAAGTGCAGTTTGTTGTTTTTTTTTTTTTTAGCCATAGACTATGTTATGACTTGCAGGAGTGACTTAATACTTTTAGAATGCCGTGTGAGTACATTACTTACGGCAAGAGAAGGAGAGGGATGATTTTTCAAAGGAGGTTGCTCACTCCTCACAAACATGTATAAATATTCCAATTATAGGTTTCTTAAAGAGAAGCCCACTCCATTCTAATAGATTTTTCTGTAATATATGTGTCTTGAGAATTGCATGTGGTCTCAAAAACATAAGCAAAGATAAGGTTTCTTAAGACAAAATGATTGTCTAGGGACCTGCTTTAAGAATTTAGACTGTAAAAATGCAGTTACTTCCTGTCTCTTTTCCCCATGCATTTTGTGCTGATCACATGAAAAGTTGCTATCATTTACCGACTTTACATGGTAGACCAGCCTCTATTCTAGTCTTTTTATGTGAATTGTCTAATAGAATTTGCAGTCACCAGTCAGGTAGGTACCCTTCCTACACCCATTGTACAGATGAGGAAACCAAGGCACCAGAGCAGTTACATAATTTGTCTACCCAACTCCAGAGCCTCTCCACTTAATCACCATGCGGTAGGGCTTCCATATAAACCCATCACACTATGTATCTGCCTTCACATGATTATATATCCTATACTTCCCATGTCATGAAGAGGCTGGATGGCAGGTCTCATAAGAATTCTTGCATGGGTAACTCACACAAGCAAAAAATGGACCCGAAGATAAGAGAGTCATAGCTTTAAACAGTGCATTCATTTTCTGAACTCCTGATTTTCCAAAAATGCTGGGACACCTCTGACAAAAGAATCCATTAGCCCAGCAGCGAACGGATCAGTCTGTTGGAAGCATGTCATTCTTCCTACTGGGTCTGGGGATCTTGAAGCCAGGCCCAGATTTCCAGTCATTTCTGCCAGAGTAGGGAACACCAGGGGGGACCTGCTCCTCAACATGGTAGAAACAGAAGCACTGGAAGACTGATTTAATTTTTCCAAAGCTGACCGCATGAGAATCTTTACAGGAAAGCTGCATGTAAAAATAAATGAGTAAATAAATAAAGCAGCAAACAAACACACAAAGCACAAGCAAATTTTAGCCCAAGAACTGATGGAAACCTGAATTGTTTGAAAATGTTTCCATAGATCAGGACGTATTGGGACCTGCCCAAGACAAACCCTTAGCTCCAAGGGGCGTGGGAATCACTGTTTTGCAGCAACAATTCTTTTTTTTTTTTTTTTAAGATTTTATTTATTTATTTGACAGAGAGAGAGATCACAAGTAGGCAGAGAGACAGGCAGAGAGAGAGGGGGAAGCAGGCTCCCTGCTGAGCAGAGAGCCCGATGCAGGACTCAATCCCAGGATCCTGAGATCATGACCTGAGCCAAAGGCAGAGGCTTTAACCCACGGAGCCACCCAGGTGCCCTGCAGCAACAATTCTTAACCTCTTAGTCCCCCTAACAGCTAAGGGATGCAGTACACTCTTGGCAGTTCCTTTGGCTCACCTGGCTAGTAATTTTCCAAAAGGCGGCACCCCCTTTAAACAAAGGCATGATTTTAGAAAGATGGCCAGACCAGATCTTTAAACTAACCTTGGCATTGAAATGAATTCCTTCCAGGGCACGAAGCAGGTAGAAAAGATAATGTCAGCCTAATATTTAAGAGCAAAAATACCTCTATTTCAAAATATTTTTCAAATGTTATTTTCTGAATAAAAGTCATATAGAAAATAATGAGGTGGTGAGGAGGGAAAAGAAAATGCCCCACATGTGAATTCTCAGGCAAAATAAAGACCCAAGTTGATTTTTCCTCTATCAGGCAAATTAGTACTCCCTTCATGTCCTTGAGGAATCAAGGTTTGCTTCCAAAGGACAAGAAATAATCAAATCATTCCCCAGAAATAAAAATGTACCTCCTCAACCTCGATATGTGTTTGGAGTTTTCAAATGTGACAGGAATAGGGTCAGCTAAGCGCCTTGGCTCTGAGGGAGACTGAAACGGAATGTCTGAGTTATAGCTTTGAAAAGGAAAGCTCCCCTCTCAGAAGTAGAGACCTCTACGGGCTCCTTCCCTTCGGTGTCTCTCCAGCACCTGTCAAAGCTCCACACCTCTCAGAAGAGGGAGGGGATGCTGAAGGTTCCACGGGAATGACCACAGTCACCAGTCACTCCGGAAGTGTTCTTCAGGGAAACGTTTGGAAATGTTAGTGAAAAACCAGATGGTTTCGCAATTGAGAAGTAGACATAAACCTACAAAAAGGGACACTATGTCAGGCAAGGTTCTGCTGCAGAAAACAGAAAACCTCGAGCCATTTGAACAGACCAAACAAGACTGTGAGGAGTCAGGCACTCACCAAATCATCGAAGGGCTGGCAGAATGTTCTGGGAGAGACGGAGAGCAAAAGCACAGGGCTGGCCCTGACCAGGGGGGCTGCCTCTGCCCTGAGCAGGATGGCGTGGAAGGAGGGGGCCACCCGGGAACTACCAGGGGCCGAAAGATGGGCCCTGCCTCATTTCCTCCATCCGGCCTGCACACCAAGGCCTTCTCTGACAGAAGCCTAGTCTCAGTCAGGCACAGTCACCGCCTCACAGAGGGCCACGAGTGGGTGCTGGCCGGTCAGCCTGGGCGCTGCAGGAATGCACGCTGCAAGGAGGTTGCCGAGGGCCAGCCCACCAGCCCCATCACAGGTACAAGAGAGGTGAGCAGAGAATTCCCAGGCAGAGCAATATTTGGGAAGCAGTGGGGAGAGCTAGAGGAAGTAAGGAGGGCTACCGGGAAGACGAGAGCATCGCTCAGGGAGCCTAGCCTCAGGAAAGGGCAAGGCTGCCCTCGTGCTGCATGAGGTCCCCAGTTCCGGGCACGACCAGCTCTCGGTTTCTTTGGGAGGCAAGTGGTTGGGTTTGAGGACTTGGTCCTTCACCTCAGAGGCAACCTGCCTCTTGCGCTCTGAACTGGGTGCTCTTGTGTTGACTCCGCCCTCACCACCATCGCCCCCCCTCCCCGCCAGCATCCCACCCAGAACTGTCTTGCACGTGTGCTCCCTGCTCAGCCTTTAATCGCCTTCTCTTACCTCTGCCAGTTAGCTTAAGCTATTAACAAGCCCGGCTTGATATGTCATCTCAAGTTAATTTAGGGGTTTTTAATCCTAATTTAGGGGTTTTTAATACCAAGAAGTCAGCCTCCCTGGTTGAGCCCAAGGCAAAGAGGTGGAGGGGTTTGGTGGCGAAGGGAGCCTCGTGGTGGAGGCCAGATCTCACCAGGCCGTGGCTGTCCAGATACTTGCTAACCCCACAGAGATGGATGCTGCTTCGCAAGTGGGGAGCAGGAGGTGGATTCTGGTTGGCAGGTTTGAGGGGGAGTGGGCCAGGTTTCAGGATGGCCTTGTGACCTCACTGGGAGCCAGGCCTCCCCTGCAGGCCCAGGACTTCCCTCCCACATGGGCCGTGTCCCACCGGGAGGAGACACACCACTTCCCCTCTGCTGTAAGCACGCAAGTGCCACCTGCCTGCTCATGCTCTTGGATTTCTATGTTCTAAACCTTGCCTGCTTCTCCTCGTGGTGCCTGCCTACTCATCTTGCTCCTCCTGGACTCTTACAGGCCAGAGTCCCCTGTGTGCTGCTCTGGGTAGGGACAACTGTAGGGGACGGAAAGGAAGCAGGAATAGGCAGAGTTAAAAGTTGGGCTACGGCATAGGTACTGCAAGGTCTTGGCTAGGCTCACATGACCCTGCAGATTGCTCCCAGTGTGTGCGAAGCGTCTGGGCCTTTGTCCTCTAGCGCTGACCATCACTGGGTGTCCTTGGGCAAGGCAGCTCTCTTTAGCCAAGGACAATTGCTACTAAGAGAATTGGCATTCCCGATTCCCACCAATGCCCAGAGAGAGCGAAGGCAATTCCCAGCTGACAGCTGAGGCCTGGCCGCTGGCAGTGTGCCCAGCAGCTGGAGGGAAGGTCCTCTGGTCCTGAGCCATGCACGCCACGCTAGTTCCTCCCAGCCCTGTGTGCTCCCTAGCCCACCTGTACCCCAAAGCCCCTGCAGGAGCCAGAGGCCAGCAGACGAACGAGGATTCCTTGGGAACTACCATCCCTTTCATTTCTTCTAGTGATCATTTACCAAGTGCTGGAGCCACTTAGCATATGTGAATTCAGCAACATGGGCCCTGAAAGACAAAGGGAAACATTTAAATATTGCCCCAAAATAAGCTTTTGCATATATTCTATTCGTATTGCACATTAGACATGGTATATTGCTTTTCACATACTGCTCCGTAAGACTGTATGCACAGGCTACGTATGCTGTACCCCAGGGATAATCTAAGGGCCTTTCAAAGTTGTATTTTCTCTGATTTTGGGGGGCAAATTTCTCCAATGTCTGCTTCCTCTGCTGGTGTTAGCCGGTAAGCCCTACAGGTGATTCCACCCTACTACCTGGGCAAGGCTGGAGGGGAGAAAGATGGAGTCACTCGAGCACTTTTATGCACGCATAGAGGAGACAGGTGGAAACACGTGCCGCAGGCTGGGACAGTGAACTTGGACGGGATGCCTGTTCCTGTCAGGGCCGCAGCTGCTGATGGTCTGGTCCCCAGCCCTCACCACTCGGGAAGCCGCCATACGGCTGTCAGATGAGTCCTTCGAAAACACACACCCTGGTGTCAAATCCTTCGGGAGCTCCCCACAGCCCTCGGGTGAAGATTGAACCCTCCGCTCGGGGCCTAAGACGCACCTGTGCCGGCTGGCCCGGGCACACCTCCTAGCACATGCTCGCCACTCCCCCCCCCCGCCCTTGGCTCTGGCCCCGCACGCCCTTCCCAACTATGCCACATGGACCCCCGTCTCTGTGTTCGCCCCTCTGCTCAAGACATCCCTTCCCACCTACTTCATGCAGACAAGCTTTCTCAGCCTCAGCACTGTTGGTTTGGGATCTGGATAATTCTTCGCATTGTATGATGCTAAACAGCGCCCCTGGCTTCTCTGGCCGGCTACCACTGTAGCACCTCCAAAGGGGTGACAACAGGTTTCCAGACGTTCCCCTGGGGGCAAGCCCGCTCTTGGTTGAAGACCAGTGATCCAGGCAAGGCTTGCAGAACTGACTCTAAACATTTTCTCTCCCGGAATCTTTTCCTTGACCCCGTATCTGTGGGGCTGACTGAGGCGCCTGTCCTTGGTGCTCCCGTCGCACGGGGGACTCACCCCCATCAAAGCCCTTTCTCCTGGGCTCCCCTCTGTAGATTTACTCGTGTTATTTTCCCTGTTTGACTCCTCAAGGACAGGAATCATGTTTTATTCATCCTGGAAACCTCAGCACTCAGAACAAGAACCGGTGCATAGTAAATTCAGTGTCTCTATTTGTTGAGCAAATGAGCAAACAAATGTGTCAGCCAGCAGACATGATTCCTGAGCTGAGACTTGAACGGAGAGGGTGGATTTAGAACTCTGAGCCATATAAGCATTTGATTTGACCGGCTTATCAAATTGGCATAGACAAATGTATGTTGCGGTTTGAAGTTCCGTCTCAACAGTAGTTATCGGTGAGGACGTTTGGGCTGACATAACAGAAAACCAACCTGAACCAAATGATCTTAAATCATGAAGGGAAGATATTGGGTATAGTACATCGAGGCATGGCCTGACTAGGGCTCCAGTTCCATCCCTCCACATTGTACGGTGCTGTCCTTAGGCGTCAACTTCATCCGCAGGTTGACTCTACTAGGAAATGGCTTCGGGAGCCTACATACTACATGAACCAATGAAAGAGAGGATTTCTCCTTCTCAGCCATGAACAGTGTATGGGATTTACTCTCACTGAGCCTCTGAAGGTCCTGTATCCATCACTGTAGCAATGGAGAGGGAGGCTTACGCTGATTGGTTTCACTCAGTCAGACCTCACCGAGGGAGCTGGGCCAGGAGAGGATGCATGCTGAGACCATTGCAGTATCCACTACTCCAGGAACAGTGGTAGTTGGGCCTTTTAAGGATCAACACCAGCATAACCCTCCATGTTGCTCGTTCCTCCGGTCTTCGCCTCTCATCTTTGCTTGGCCCTCCAGAAAGGGAGAGTTGAGTGCAGTGAGGAGCCAGTGACCACTGTTCCTTGTGGGCTCAGGAAGACCTGGCTACTGTGAGAGCCTCTGTTTTAGGGGCAAATGGTGGGAGAAAGAGGGATTTTGTGAGTCTGGCTGGCTTTCTCAAGACCCAAAAGGAGAAAGAGCAGATCTGAGTGGGCAGTGGGGAGAGCCTGTTTTGTTACGGAGTGCTGTCAGCTCTCAAAACTGACCTTCTGTCTCCTTGGTGGTCACATAACTTGCTTGGTTAAGAAGATGAGAAGCAAGTGGTGGCTCCCCCTCAGAAGCGCCCAGTGAAACGGCTTCCCATGAGCGAATGCCATCCTTGTGTGCTTACTTTCAGGTTGAATCCTTTTTAAAAAATATTTGTAATTAATTGACTGTGGTTCACACCTTGTTCTCAGCATTAACAAGCAATGCTGTGGAATGGTCAGGCTCCCGGTCCCTGGAGCTCGGCTACCCTCAAATACCAGCTCCGCTACTTACTAGCTGCCTGAATTTGGCTTACTCCACCTCTCCGTGCTTTAGTTACCTCATCTAGAAAATGGAGATAGAAAGGGCACCTGCCTGGTAGGGTTGTTGTAAGAATTAGGTGAGTTAATGTGGGTAAAGCGCATAGAAACACCCGGTGAACATCAGCTGTTATAACTATGGCTAACAGAGTCCCTGAGGGAGAGAGGGAAGCTATTTTTTGTTTCTTTTCCATCCCAGCACTTTAGACATCTCAGGACTGCTAGGAATTTTGTCACATGTTGTGATATTGTGATTTATAATAAGAAATACATATTTGGTCTTCGTCCACTATTCCCGGCAGAGAGCTCCAAAAACCCTTGTAGTTTCCTAAGTAATGAGCATATTAAAGTGTCTTTTGTTCTGTTAATGAGGTGGTTTGGAGAGTACCTAAGGATAGGGGCTGGTTGCACACAGAGCCAACTACTAATGTGATTAGGGGATGGGAAATTTTAGTGAAATGTACAATTTTGCTAAGACTTTTAAAAATTCCATTCGCGTGCTGATCGCAGAAAAATAGTCACTGAATAGTGAATTTGAACCCTCCTACCTGTTCTGAAGAGTGCCAGTCTCCCTTTATTGTCAGAGAAGTTCTTGACAGGTAGGCTCAGGTGGAAGCGGCTGCCTGCCCTTGGGCCCAGAGAGCGCCTCTCCCCACCAGGGGAAGTGAAAACTCCCTGGCCTCTGGTTTCTAAAAGCAGATTTGTAAACATGTCTGCTTCCTTGGTGACAGGCAGCACTTGCACTGGGGCTCTTCAGGCCAGAGCTGGCATCAGATGGAGAGAAGCAGCCCTAAGTTTGTGTTGCCCAAAGGACCCTGTTTGGTGGAGAGAAAAATGGACGTGGAACCAGATCAAGGCATCATGGCCAGAGGGCCCATCTGGGTCATCTTGCTGAACCCTCCACTTGGTCTCTGGGCCCTTGCTGTAAAGTTCCAGAATCTGTTCTAATCTGTTCTCCTTGCTGAATGGGGCGGTGAGTACAGAGCTGAAAATCAGGGCCTTAGGGCAAATTCTTGAACTCAGTAAGTGGAGAGCCTGGGTGAGGCAAAGTAATGTTGTGCACACTCCTGTATCCTGGGAAGTATGGCCTCAAAAGACATCTACTCTGGGGCTCATAACTCAAGAAATTCTGGAATAAGTGACCTCAATGACGTGAAAATGTGAGGGTTCAGAGCAAACAGTCAAGAAAAAATTCTTGGGACATCTTCAGTGCAAAAAGGTGGTTTTATTAAAGCACGGGGACAGGACCCGTGGGCAGAGACCCGAGGTCACTTTCTAGTTGGGAGGGGTTAGGGATAGCATAAGTCTCTAAGGAATTTGGAAGCAAGGTTTCCAGGACCTTGGGGGGTGGGGGGAGAGGGGGCTAGCTCTTGTTAGGAAAAGGTCATTTATTACTGTCTAGTAGAACTTTAGTCATGAGACCCTTGTATCATCAGATGTATATCAGAGGGCTGTATGCTTGGAGGATGATTACTAACATATATCTTGGGGGATAGAGATAAAGGAAGTTTCCAAAGGTATGTTTATATGTGGAGACTTACAGGATCTTGGAGATCAGGATAATGTTAAGCTAAAGTATTAACATCTAGGCAGTTGAGTTCCTAGAGGAAGGTCACTCTGCCTGTCTCAAGGACTTGTCAATGGGCTGTTATAAGGAAATTTAATTTTTTTCTTTTGCCTGTGTTCCCCACATCATCAAGAGCCCTCCATCCCTCCTCTTCAACTCCATTCTAGATAAGGCTGTCCAGGGCGCCTGGGTGGCTCAGTGGGTTAAAGCCTCACGATCACGTCATGATCTCAGGGTCCTGGGATCGAGGCCCGTATCGGGCTCCCTGCTCGGCGGGGAGCCTGCTTCCTCCTCTCTCTCTGCCTGCCTCTCTGCCTACGTGTGATCTCTCTTCTGTCAAGTAAATAAATAAATAAATAACTTAATTAATTAAATAACCACTCTTACCATTTAAATAAATAAATAATAGATAAGGCTGTCCAATGTGGTATCTAAATGTGGCATCTCCCGGGAGATGGGGGCCCCCAAATATGGGGCGACAGTTGAGTAGAAGCTGGTGGCTCGGGTGGTGAAAGAATTCACCTGACACAGAACAAAGGAGCTAGAACATTGAACGCATGGCAAGGCAGCAGGCAAGGGGGCCAAGAGCAGGACAGCAGAGGAGAGGCTGTGTGCCATGAGGCAGCGGGTGGGGCCATTTTCAAAGAGGGAAGATGGGGAGGTATGGTGACACATGGAAGTATGGAATTTTCCCGTCTTTGGCAACTGTGCCTAGTTATAAGTAGCCCATTGGTCAGTTAGGTCCGATGGGTATTTTGAGGCGGGTCGCCTTCTGGGCCTGTCTGGATTCAGCCAGGGGGTTGCTGTGAGCCTTTTCTACATTCTGTCGCTTAAGCCTATTTGCCTAAAAGCAGCTTCTACATCTGATTCATTTCAGACACTTGGCAATGTCTTTTCCTGGTAGAGGCTTTTGAGCAGAAATCCTCCAGGCTCTCTTTTAAGATGAATTTCCATTCATTCATTCAACTAGCATGTATTAAAGTCCTACTATTTACCATTCTGGGGAGCAGCAGGACACATGACAAGGTCCCTGCCCTCGGGGAGCTAATGTTCCAGTGGGAAGAAAAAGTAACAAGCACTTGAGCACATAGATGTTCAGCACAATGTCAGTAATGCTGCGAGGGAGCATAAAGCAGGGCGTGACAATGGAGAAAAACAGGAGGTGCTCTTTATAGGTTGGCCTGAGGGGGCGAGGGGGAAGCTCTGGGGGAGAGGGCGGGTAAGGTGTGAATTCTAAGCAGAGACCAGAAATGAGGAAGCTAGCCAGGCTAGCCTTGGGGGAAGAGCATTTGGGCAGAAGGAACAGCAAGAGGGCCCAGAGGACAACACATGCCTGGGGAGCTCAGAGAACATCAAGGAGACCCAAGTATCAAGATGCCCCTTCTTGGTAAAGGTCTCAACTTCGACTCCTTCCTTTGTTTCAGGCCTATATCTCATCTCTCAGCAAGTCCTGTCAGCTCTCTTCCAAAACGTCTTTTGAGATCTTCCATACCTTCTTTGTCCACAACCACCCTAACTCAAGCCCCTGCTGTTTCTCCTTACCTGGATTACCGCAAGAGCCTTTTAACTCGCCTTCCGTAAATTCCAATCACATTTCTCCCGTGCTTAAAATTCTTCAAGAGTTTCCCATTGCCCTTTGAAAACACTCCAGCCTTCTCGCCATGGCCTTCAAGACTCTACGTGATCGTGATCTGGCTCCTGCCTGCCTTTCTCGCCCTGCCCCTCCTCCTGTGGGTCCAGCCACGCGGGTCATGTGTCAGTCAGTTCAGGCTGCCCTTACAAAGTGCCACTGCCCTGGTGACTTAAAACAACGGAAATTTATTTTCTCACAGTTCCAGAGGCTGGACATTGAGGGGTTCAGAATTCAGCCCATAACAGCCCACCTTTCTCTTTCTCAAATACTTAAGCTCTTCCCCATCTCGGGACTTTTTCCTAAGTTTCCCTGTGATCTTCACATAGCTAACCCCTTCTCCTTCAGGTCTTCAAAAATGTCACCTCTCCAGAGAGCCCTTCCCTGACCATCCCCATAGAACTAGCTATGTTGCCCAAGCCATTTTGTTTTGTTTTATTAAGGCAAAATTTATGTATGATAAGATGTATAGGTCTTTACTATACAACTAGATAAGCATTGTGTATATGTACCCTTATAACCACCAGTCCAATAGAAATATAAGACATTTTTATCACCTTCTGAGGGTCACTCCATCTGCACCATTCCCCCTCTGGCAACCACTTCTGATATCTACCCTCATAGTTTTACCTATTCTTAGACTTCATATAAATGGCATTATTTGGTAGGGACTCTTTTGTGTCTGACTCCTTTTGCTCAGAATTCACCTATGTTGGGACGCCTGGGTAGCAGTCGGTTAAACATCGACTCTTGGTTTCAAGTCAGGTCATGATCTCAGGTTCGTGACATTGAGTCCCACATCAGGCTCAACGCTCAGTGTGACGTCTGCTTAAGACTCACTCTGCACCTCTGCTCTGCTCTCTCTCTTTCTCTCTCTCAAATAAATAAATCTTAAAAAAAAAAAAAGAATTCCCCTATGTTGTTGCATGTATTTTTCATTTATTTATTTTTTTATTACTGTCTGTTGTAATCTGTTGTATAAATATATTGCTATTTGTCTACCATCCTGTTGTTGGACATTTGGGTTGTTTCCAATTTGAAGCTACCAGAAAACACTACTATAAATATTTTCATATTTTATGAACATATGCGCTATGGTCTGAATGTTTGCATCCCACCCCAGTTTTTTTTTTTTTTTAAGATTTTTACTTATTTTTCGAGAGTGAGAGCAGAGTGAAAGAGAGAGCACAGTAGGGGAGGAGCAGAGAGAGCAGGAGAAGCAGACTCCCCGCCAAGCAGGGAGCCCCACTCTGGGCTCTATCCCAGGACCCTGGGATCATGACCTGAGCTGAAGGCAGACACTTAACCTACTGAACCACCCAGGAACACCCCACACACATTTTTTTTTTTAAAGTTTTGCATCCCCTAATGTTGGTATTAGGAGGTGGAACCCTTGGGAAGTGATGAGGTCATAAGTGTGGAGCCCCCGTGAATGGGATTAGTGCCCTTAGTTGAGAAAGCCCAGAGAGCTCCCTGACCCCTTCCTCCATCTGAGGTCTGCAACCGGAAGAGGACCGTCACCCCGCCATCCTGGGGTCCTCAGACTTCCAGCCTCCAGAACAATGAGAAAGACATTTCTATTGTTTATAAGCTACCCAGTCTGAGGCATTTTGTTCTGGCCACCAGAATGGGCCAGGACTCTGTGTTTTCATTTATATTGGATAAATCTATAAGAGTGAAATCTCTGGGTCATAAGGTATATGTTCAACTTTTTAAGAAATGACAAACAAGTCTAGGAGGTATGTGTGCTATTTGACCCTCCCACCGACGGCGTGACAGTTCTGATTTCACTCCTCAACCTCACCAACATTTCCTGTTATTAATCTTCTTAATTTTAGCCATCCCAGGGACTGTGAAATGATACAACTTCCTTAATTACTACCGCTATTGAGCACTCTGTCATGTGTTTATGAGACATGTTATGTATCTTCTTTTATCAATAATGCCTATTCCAGCCATTTGCCCAATTTTTATTTTGTATCTTATTATATTAGTCACCATGTAGTAAAACATTAGTTTTTGATGTAGTGTTCCATGATTCATTGCTTGCATTGGCCAATTTTTAAATTGAGTCGTCTTTCTGTTCTTTATGTGTAGGAATTCCATATATATTCTGGTTATTAATCCTAGTAGTTTCTCCTGGTCTATGGCTTGTCCTTTCATTAGGTGTCTGATAGAAAAGTAGTTTTTCGTTTTGGAGTTTTGTGGGTTTGTTTTTTTTTTTTTAAAGATTTTACTTATTTATTTGAGAGAGCACAAGGTAGGTGGGGAGGCAGAGGGAGAGGGAGAAGCAGGCTTGCCCCTGAGCAGGGAGCCCAATGCAATGCGATGTGATGTGATGAAGGGCTCAATCCCAGGACCCTGAGGTCGTGACCTGAGCCCAAGGCAGATGCTTAACCACCCGAGACACCCAGGCACCCCAGAAAACTAGTTTTTAGTTTTGATGACATCTTAGGGCTAGAATATGCTCCAGGACCAGGCAGTAGGACTAAGCTGTGTCCTAAGCTATGTCCTGTTTTGGAATACTTTCTAGAAAGAAGGTACTTGGGGATTCCAGGAGGGCTGTCATTCCTGCAAGTTTGTTCTATAGTATTTCAGAGAAGCTGAAGTCACATGGATACATAGCCCCTGCATGACCCGTCCTGGTGTGCTTTTTGGAAAACCACACTGAAAGGGTCGCAGATTCTCACTTTCCAGTAGGCACCAGAGCGCATGCCCTGAGTGCAGGAGGGGTCATGTGTTCAGGTGCAGAGAAGAAATGGCCTTAATTTCCTCTAAATACCTGCGGCTGGGCGCCTGGGTGGCTCAGTGGGTTAAAGCCTCTGCCTTCGGCTCAGGTCATGATCTCAGGGTCCTGGGATCGAGGCCCGCATCGGGCTCCCTGCTCAGCGGGGAGCCTGCTTCCCCCCCTCTCTCTCTCTGCCTGCCTCTCTGCCTCCTTGTGATCTCTCTCCCTCTGTGAAATAAATAAATAAAATCTTTTAAAATAAATAAATAAATAAATACCTGTGGCCTTTGCTGCTGAGTGATGATATACTGTAAGAGTCCAAGATCTTCAATATGTGCGTATCCTTTGATCCCACAATTCCATTTCTGGGGGTTTAACCTAGGGCTGAATCCATGGTTATGTGCGGAGTGTCAATCACAAGTGTACTTATTTCAGCTTTGTCTCTATAGCAAGATATTAGGACACTACCTACAATAGTGGACACTTACATATAGCCTGAAAATGCCATATAGCAGAATGCTATGAAATCATTTAAAGTTATTCCCTATAATACATATATTTACTGGCAGAGACATTTTACAATATTGTATAAAAAGGGCTTCAAAATATTACATACAATCCCATTTTATAAAAAACCTTATATACATATATATATGCATACGTATATATGTATGTATATTTGTGTATTCTGTTTATAAAAGCATGACCCAGATGGCTCGGTTTGAGTGTCTGTGGCAACAAAAGTAATTTTTAAACATCTATTCCTTTACTCGTATTTTTCATGTACATGAAGGCGATTATATCGTGCCCTGCAATACTCACAAAATTCCCTAAATTCCTCTCCCGTTCATATTTCATAGGTGCTTCTGCACCTCTCTCCAGAATCCCACTTAAAAATCCTGCAGCCCACACCCCTTCTGCCTGTTTGTTCTCCCCCAGTCCCTATTTTCCATCACAATAGCTGGAGAATCCGGGTGGCCTGTGCCCGGCTCTCCTTGAAAGGGGGGAAGGCAGAAACTGCAGGGCCAAGCCTGCATTCTTTGTACTGGCCCTGGATGGGAGAGGGGGGTGGGGATTGGTGGCGGAGTGGTGGCAAGGCTCCAGCCCTGATAATCTTCCTCCTATTTCATATGCATAGAAAACATCTGGAAGGATATGCACAGAGGCCAAAATGTAACAGTGGTTATTTCTGGCAGGAGGATTAGAGGGATTTTAATTGTCTTCTTTTTGCTTATCCGTGTTTTCTAATTTCCTACCATGAATGGGCATTCCCTGATTAATTTTTTAGAATTTTTATTGAAATCCATTTTGATTAACTTATAAAATAGCATTAAAAAAATAGTTCCCCCATGCTTTGGGAGGTTGGAGAAGCAAGCATGGTAAACTTCAAGTTAAAGAGGTTTAAAAATAAAGTCTGTCCCAGACACGGCCCCCAACATTTACCCAAGTCAATCATCAGCCCACACTGGGAGGTTTGTCTTTGCTCCTGTCTCCCCCTTTTTGACAAATAAAAGCAAAAGATATTTTCAGAAATATGCAAATTAGAGAGAAGTGTTTGGGGCAAGTTAAGCAAGTTAAGCCAGTAGAGAGATTATATTCCTTATCTGGAAAATGGGTACAACCATGTGGTCCTCAGGAATGGGTGAGGTAACACATGTGGAAAACCCAGGACTCTTCCTGGTGCAGACAGAGTCCAAGAAACAGTAAATGTGAGAACCAGAAGGTCCTTCCCAGATCAAAGTTCAGCTCGCCCATTTGACAGCTGAGGAGCCTGAGGCTTAGGGAGTTCATGTGACTTGCTTGTGGTCATTCAGCTCATCAGCAGTGGAGTGAACATGTCAGGGAATGTGAGCCCTTTATCTTAACCTCAGGTTCTATCCCATGGGCAATTGGACAGAATTCGTTACTGGTTTAATTTCACAAAGGTTTTTGAATATGCTAAGCTTATAAGAGACAGAGGTGAAATGGGCTCAGGAAGCATCCAGATTCCGGCAAGATGGACTTTAAATAAGCAAATACAAGTGCAAGAGAGGGGAAGCCCAGGTTACAATGACAATTCGTCTTGCTTCCATCGGTAGATGTCCAGAGACTGAAAAACCAAGTGAGAACAGTAGGAAAACAGGAGGAGGCTGGAGCAAGCTTATTGAGGTCACTTGGAGTATAACTTTGGCTTCTCCAGCTAAAGGGAAGCCCCCTTCCATACGAAATGGAAACTCTGGGGTGGGAAGCAGAGGTTGACTTCTGTTGGGGTGCTATGGGGTGGAGGCAGTGGGAGCCTGCAGGAAGTGTCTCCATCTCCTCATCGAAGATGATATCTCCCCCACCAACCTTAGAGAACCCCCAAGCTGGCACAGCCCTCCCCCAGCCCCCCAGGGCTCCTGGGAGAGTGGCAGACCTGGGAGTTCTTGCCAAGAAGTATATTTTTGGCCTGCTTAAAGCACAACTATAAATTCACATAATAGATCCACCAATATGACTGCAAATGCATAGGACAGCTCAGGGGTGGGAAAAATCATAGCTCCCTCCAGTGCCATTAATCTTCCACCTGGGAGGAGGTTAGCATTCAGCATCTATTATTTATTAGGGAGACAGGGATGTAGGGAGAAAGGGCAGTGTATGGGCGGCAAACAGCACTGACAGGGAATGTAACAGACACGTGGTGCTGCAGGATGTAGGGGGGACAGGAGCCGGGAGAGCCAGGCTCTGCCACAGCCACCCCTGGGTGACTTTGGAGAAGTCACTTAAACCACTCTGGCCTTGACCACCTGATCTGTAAATGGGGCATGGATTCATTGGTCTCCTAAAGTCCTTTCAGGGTCTGAAATTCTGTCCAAAATGTTCTCTGCATTATGTAGACAATTTTTTTCAGAAGTTGCATTCACCAGCCTAGAAGGTATCACCAAGCCATCAGGGAGCACATTTCCAGGCCTTTCCCTAAAGATCCCCAATTGATAAGAACCCCCTGGGGACATGCACCCAAGGTATGAAATGTTTTTTACTTTGTCTATCAGGGCAAAGTAATTTTGCATTCTACTCCATAGAGTTTCCTCTAGTGTTCCTATAAAAATAGTTTTCTCAATTCTTACTGTAGATGTTTGTTGATAAATCTGGATTTGAAGGTTGACAGAGAACCTCATCTTTTGATCTTGAACTACGGCCAAGCCTTAACTGTGGGTGATAAGATTACAGGAAATGTCTCTTTCTTCTTGGTATTTTCTGTAATTACTATTTCTTCTCTAATGCACTTATATTAATTTAATACTAAAAGAAAGTGACTACGTTTTCA
Organism: Ailurus styani; assembly: GCA_002007465.1. Classification (NCBI taxonomy): domain Eukaryota; kingdom Metazoa; phylum Chordata; class Mammalia; order Carnivora; family Ailuridae; genus Ailurus; species Ailurus styani. The sequence goes on from LNAC01000137.1 coordinate 2,861,908, forward strand.
AAATAAAAAAATAACAAATTTCTGACCTTCTGTGTGCTGATTTTAAGAAGAGAGAGACTTCCTTTTATGAAGAGTTCCCTGGTGACATTTTCTTGTTGTGCTCGATCTCATACATCCAAGAGACTGACGCATAGTAATTCCATGAGAAACAGGTGCAGTTGAATATATAAAAATAATAATAATGACAGTTATAGTGGCGACGGTGATCACTGTGTTTCGCCGTATGCTACTGTTTTAAACCCTCTACGTATCGTGGTATTTAATCCTCGTAAGACCCCTGGAGGCAGATGCTACTATCCTCCCTTTACAGATGAGGAACTCAAGCAACAGAAGCGAAGTAACTTTCCTGGTTTGAACATCTTTTATGCCCTGTCTTCTGTCTTCTCAACACACCTTTTAAATCTGGCCTTTGCAGCAGCAACTTGACCGCCCAAGCGGTCCCTTCGCTTCTGCTTCTGCCCTGAGGCTTCTCTGTCTCTGTTCCGTGGGACCCCTGGAGGAGCCTGTTGCTCCCTGCACCTCCACAGATCTCAGAGTTCAAGGACACTTTCTGGAGCAACTCTGGGCTAGTGGGAAATGAGAGCTGGCAGTCAAAATTTTGTTACACAGTCCTGAAGCGTGTTCTGCCTGGTTCCTCTGGTTCCTTGGAGGATCCCCAGGGGGATTAAGTCTCAATAGCCCACAGCAATCACTAATTTAATGCCTGCCCTTGATTGGCTTTTTATTTTTCCTTCACCCAATTTACTCATTCTAGGCCCTGACTCTTATTCCCTGGAATTGTTTTCCAAAACAAATGATCTATATATAAAGTATGTCTCAGGTTCTGCTTTGTGGGAGCTAAGCTAAGACATTGCCCCAAGGTCACCTAGCTGTTAAATTCTGGTACCCAGGTGGGAGAACATTCATTCTCTGTAAAATAATAATAAGCACCCAGAACCAGGATATAAATACCTAAATCTTTTTAATGGTGTGTGTGTGTGTGTGTGTGTGTGTGGAGAAGGAGTTTACACGAGCACCCCGATAAGCTTGGGAGTGGAATAAGTACACCAAAGGTTAATGGATTTTTAGATGTTTTCCCCCCTCGTACTTAACCGTGTTATCTAATTTTGGTGACGTGGCAGTGTGTCACTACATTGTGGACAGAGAGCAGGATGGTGGACTGATCTATGCTGATTTATTCTCATGGAACCCTCATGTTCTTCTAACAGACAATAGTAGCCATGGACATGCTTGAGTGAACGAGGACTAACTACCCTCCCACAGCCTCACTCTCAGGCTATCACAAAAGCAAGTGTCAGACCCAGAGACCCTAACACAGGCAGACTTCTTAAATAAGCATTCATTAGCAGGCGAGCATGGGTCACTCTGTCCAGCCTGCCCTGGAAGCTGGGGCCGCCCCAGCCTCGCCCACTCCAGTACTGCAGCGGGCCCTTAAATGAAGGGTTAGCTGGAGGAAGGTGGGAGAACATTCTAGATCCTTTGGTGTCCACTCTGAATAGGCAGGAGTGTCTCCTGGTGGGTTGGCTAGAGCACAGTTTGCTGGTCCCTGTTCTAGAGTTTCTGATGGAGTGCGGAGCCCACTTTGAGATCAGGGATCTAAAGGCAGGATTGTGTTGCTCTCCCCAATAAAACTGGTGTCAGGCAGCCAACGATTCCCTAAATGGCTGGACCCAGGACCGTTCAGGGAGTGAGTCTAAAGTCCAGAGCCTCAACCATTGGCGTGTAGACCATTCTTTTACCTAAAAGGCATGAGGGTGGAGAATGACTCCAAGTAGGTTTAGAGAATACCATTAAAGCTGTCATTGAAAAGCCATTTCTCCTCCTTACACCAGTTAGCAAAGCCTGTTGCATCGCTGGAGCTCCAGAAAAGTGAGACGCACATGGAGAGCTGGCGAGTGGCCTTGCGAACCCGATGCTAGCTGACCACCCCTGTGGGCTGGATTCCTGGACGGGGCAGCGAGGTGCTAACGGAAATGAGCACTGCCCCTAACAGCACACGTCCCAGCTGAACATTTTAAAGTGCAGACAGCATTAAGGGAAAGGAAAGTTCATTAACAAATCAATGGGCATGTGTTTGATCCCCCAGACAGAGCCTGAGATCATAGAGGAAACCAACATTGACAGAGTGAATGAGCCCCGCGGCTACGGCAGGTCGAGGCAGGTGAAGGGCCACTCGGAGACGTCCACGCTGAGCTCCCAGCCCTCCATCGATGAGGTCCGGCAGCAGATGCACATGCTGCTGGAGGAGGCCTTCAGCCTGGCGTCTGCGGGCCACGCAGGCCAGAGCCGGCACCAGGAAGCCTACGGCTCAACACAGCACCTGCCCTACTCGGAGGTGGTGACCAGCGCTCCGGGGACCATGACGCGGCCCAGGGCAGGGGTGCAGTGGGTGCCCACCTATCGCCCAGAAATGTACCAGTACAGTCTGCCTCGGCCGGTAAGTCAGACTTCCCACCCCTCTTCCCCCAGCAGGTCAGCTCTGCCTGGCGTGTTCCCACAGGGATCTCAGGCCTGGGACTTCTAGGCATAAACCACCTGGGGATTTGGAGACGAACTTTTCTGAGCTCTCATCCCATCCTCCACCCACAATCCAAGCCTAAGCCTGTGAGCACAAACACAGAGGAAGTCCTTACATCAAACCGTAATACATTATAGAATGAATTTCCTTTTCGACAATCCCTCCTGTGAAGGCTTGACCTCATTCTTCATGCACTGGTGGTTTCCTGAATTTCCAAGTGTGAGGACCCATTTTCAAAATCAGGACACATTGCAGAGCTGCGTGTTAGGGGGTCACAGGCCTGGCAGTCCAGAGCAGAGGCTCAGGTGGCAGGGGTTTGACTCGGAGTTCCTGCTCCACTACTCACTAGCCCTGGAGACATCACTTAAATTCTCTACAGGTGAAATCTACAAGAAAAATAACCTGCTTCCTAGGGTTGTTGTAAAGATTAAACGAGTCGATCTATCTGAGGCACTTAGAAGAATGCCAGGCGCACAGTAAATGGTACAACAATGTCAGTCATACCTGTTTCATTTGCTGGTAAGTGCACTTCAGGATTGGAGAAAGCACCCAATGAATGACAGCTTCCATGATTTAAACCAGAATTTTAATTAGCGTGCATTTCACTCATTACCAGAGCATCTACAGATATCTTTTTTTAAAAAATGGATAAACCACGGACCATAATAAACAATGCATGATGCATGTGTAGGTTTCACCATTGTAATAATCTCTGGCCTGTTCCCAAGGGTTATTCATTAATAGAGCTTTATAAATTGTCATCGTGATGTGTAATAACATAACAAAAGCCAACAGTTACTGTTTTACTGTTATTACGTATTGATCATGTGTATATGTGTGCTCTTGATCATGCTAGCTCATTTATTTTGTCCTTACTACAAGTACGGACCACTGGGGCCATTATTAGTTTTTTCCCTACTTTACAGATGAGGGAACTGAGGTTACACACGTGTTCAGGTCCCACAGGCAGGAGGGGGCACTGCTGGGACCCAGACCTAGGCAGTCGGCACTAGGACCCGTGTTCTTAACCAGCATGCTCTTCTCCCTTGTGCAATGTTTACATTGCCTCCTCGTCCAGGCTATTTCTATTATCTGCTGTAGACTGTTTGGGACACCCATGGGTTCGTGGACCCTCATGATAATTTCATGCCCCTACCCTCCACGGTCCACACCACGCAGGCACATAATCAATTGCTAGTGTGCTATGTAAGTACATAACCTGCGCACTGTTGTGAATTTCCTTATTGTTCTCCTTTGCTCCAGATTCCCCTCTCTCCTCCAAGTCACTGAGATGTCTCCCTTGACCCTGCTCTTCATCCCCTCTCTTGGAATGTCAGTGTCTAGCCTTACCTTTCCCATTGGCTAAACTTTAGCAGGAGAGACTGAGGTTTATTTCGGACTGAACCTCGAGGGTAGGGTGGCCGTGTATGTGGGACCACCATCTGTAAGCGTTTGTCCTTAGGTCGGCAGGTGCAGAATTTCTGTCTTGTCTATTCACTCCATGGGGATCGGCTCCTGGGAATCTGACTCACTCTAATTAGGCTCCCAACAACTGCTTTATTAAGGATTCAAATTTAGCAACCTGCAGTGAGAAGCTGGCTGACCACGTGGGCCAGAATACTTACATTTGCTAGTCAGTGTGGTCTTTCATTTGGTAAAAGCATTGTCAGAAGAAGAGCTAGTTATTATTGGAGTTATCTTCTCCATCTGTGATATGCAAACCTGGAGAGTACAATGAAGGACAAAGGGTGAACACCGGCCATCTTTTTTACATCCCATTGTCTGAGATATGGGTAGAATACAATGCAAAATTTTTTAAATAGTTTTTAAGCTAAAATAGAAGACTTGGGGGGCAATGCCCAGATGTCAGGAATCTGAGTCTGCCTCCACCATCAGGGAAGTTTGCTAGATATGTTCAAGAAGCACCACCTTCCAGAAGACTGTCAGCAACTGTGGGGCCACCACAGGCCATGCTCCCATCAGCCAGAGTCCAGACGTCCTTTTCTCAGAATGAGAAAAATTCTCACCAAACCTTACAGATCCTTCACCTTTAAAAGACTTTCCTTTGGCCATCGTGTTACAGTTTGCACATTTATAGTTTTCTAATTGTCCACTAAATCAGTACCCACCCTTACGGGGGAAGGTTTTTCTCACTGAGATTTAGAAAACACCCGAATTCTATCACATTTATATGCAGCTGCTAAATGTCTGTCCCCTGGGAAGAGTCACCTGTATCTGTTCTGTATTGATTCGTACTGAGGTCAGTTTCATTGGCTCATCCTTCTTGACCTCCGTACATTGACCCCATCCCTAGACTTGTCCTCAGCCTAGAATAGAAGGGCACACAGTGGCTGAATGACCAAAGCCAGGGGCTACAGCTCTGAGCCTTGGATTGCTCATCCTTGGAATGGTGGTGATAAGAGGGCTTCAGTGAGGATGATGTGGGCATTCATGGAAAAAGTTTAGCACCTGCTACTTGTTCGATGATATTAATCAGAGGGCTTCCAAGGATGCCCAACACCTCAAATTGTTTGATCAGTGGTAGTCATCATTGTAAAAATATTCTGCCCTTTTCACTGAATTCTACTAGTTATATCCCTTCCCTGATAGTTTTAAGACTATCATTTCCTCCTCCTGCTCTGTTAAATTCCTTTAAGAGCAGGCTCCAGGTGTCCCCCACTAAGTGTCCCAGACAAGCTTCACTTCTGTTGAAAGACGATTCTCAAGAACAGCTGGATCCCTCTGGCTGGAGGCTAGACTCTGGGGATCCCACAGAGAGATCCGATTGCAGAGAGAAAAATCAAAACCACCAGGAGGAGTCTTCCAACTGATGATGGAATCCACGTCCACGGTGCCTCAATTTAACAAAACCAGCTAAAAATTTCATTGTGGGACATAGGAAAACCTAGATCATTCTGTTTGTCATGATTCGGGGCTGGCAGTGGTGCCAAGAAGAGCAACAACATCAGCATTCTCGGCTTGAAGAATACGGCCACTGAAAACTGGGAGAGAACTGGGAAATGACGCAGCAGAGAGATGGGCCATCAGACCCGACCAGTATCAAAGGCAGTTCTCTTGTGATGAAGGCTTCCTCTTTTTTGCCAACACATGGGGTCCCTATTTTCATAAAAGGAAAAAATAGCTAACAATACAGAGTAGAAATAATGATTCTTTTTTTTTAAGATTTTATTTATTTATTTGACAGAGAGAGAGATCACAAGGAGGCAGAGAGGCAGGCAGAGAGACAGGGAGAGGAGGAAGCAGGCTCCCTGCTGAGCAGAGAGCCCGATGCGGGCCTCGATCCCAGGACCCTGAGATCATGACCGGAGCCGAAGGCAGAGGCTTTGACCCACTGAGCCACCCAGGCGCCCCAGAAATAATGATTCTTAACCTGAGTTCTTGCCAAGCCCCCTTGTGCTATGATAATGTGGAAATCAATAGAAAAGGTGGCAATTTAGAATGATAACTGCGATTACTTTTCAGCTTCCCAAAAGGAAGGGCTTGGAGCTCCGCTGGAGAATAATTGGAAGCTGGTGGTTTTAAATGAGCTAGGCCAGGCTGATGGCATTTATACCATGGAAAAGGTTACTGCAGGCAGCCTGGGACCTCCCCATTGCAGTTTGGGGGACTCTCGGTCATATTTCACCCCTAGAGTCTGTGAAGGGATTGGGACTCGATCCCTAATGACCGGTCCAGTTGCGTCGGCAGCCCTGATGGGTCTGTGTCACGTGGAATGAAAACATCCTTCATCCTTCCTGTTGGTGTCAGAGGAGGGGATTCAGAGCAAGGCAGGAGGGTTGAAACAGCCTCCTCATTAAGGCTTTCCAGGGGCAACTAACAGTAATAATTATAACAATGTCAACAGCGACCATCTACTGAGTTCCCATTACATGCCGGACACGAAGCTAAGTGCTGTGTAGACATTATTTCTTCGAATCTAACTAGCATCCTGTGAGGTCAATATTATTATCCCCATGTACTCAGTGAGGAAACTGAGGCTCAGAGAACTGAAGAAACATGCCCAAAGTCACACAGCTGTCAAGGCTAGACACGGGGTTAGAGGCTCGTGCTGTCTGACTTCAGAGCCCAAACGCTTTCCACCCTTTGGCCCAGTGAGCCCTGGGGGTGTCCTCCAGGCTTTGAGGAGACTCAGATCCCCAGAACGTCAGAGTGTCACCTCCCTATAAGGAAGCCGACCCTGAGAGGATTTCATCCATTCCTATCACGGCCGCTGGTAAGAAGACATCTCTGTTAGGTTGAAATTGAGAATTTCACAGCTTTTTTTTTCCCCCTGTTCTTCCCTCAAAATCAAAACAAAACCTCTGTTGATGAGATATGCGGACCTGTCAGGTATGAGTCTGCAACCGCCATAACACTTGGGCTCAAGAAATAATTACGTTTCTTATGTTTCTCCAAATCCGATTTGAATCTGTTCTGAGCTCACATCTGGTCAGGTGGGAAATTCAATGTCAGTTTTTACTGGGCTCCTTCCACCTCTGGTTGCTCCAAAGTCATTGGTGACTTGAGGCAGTCGGAACACCGGGAGAGGGTCTGTCCCCACACTGTTGGTGGGGCCTGTCCAACTCTCGGGAGTCCTTGAAAGCAGGTCTCACTGTCACATTGTCCTACAGCCTCGGCGTGGGGATCTTTGCCTCTGGACCACCCTGAGGAAGCCCTGCTGAAAACCAGTCAAGTACATGGTTTCGAGTGCATTTGCATTTGCAACATGCAGCAAAGGCATACCCTTCGAAACAGAGAAATCACACAAGTGAATGAAAACCAGTTTGTCTAGGAAGGCTGCATGGGAAGGGAGAAAGGGAGGTGTAGGATGTGAAGTCTGGAGAATACTTAGCCCACAAAACTCAGGGGGTGCAAGACATATACCTTTCTTTCTTTTTCTCTTCTCCACGTGCCCTAAGCTCAATTTCAGTTCAGGTCTCCCTCCCTACCCACTGAGCTATCGCACGGTCCTACATGGTGCAAAGCCTGGTGAAGGGGTAGGAAAAGCATCAGAATCTGGTTTCGGTTTGTCCTCCTCTAACTCCTCTGGCTGGCATCGTGAGGAGTCCTTGTTTCCATCTAGTCCCAGCCGTTCGTCAGGAGGAGAACAGCTGCATCCTGGGCCTCCTGTTTTCGAGCTCTGTCCGGATCCCTTCCCCCTTCTTGCCACGCTTGAGTCTACTCATTCTCCCTCTCTGTCCCTCTCTGTCCCCGCTCTGTCACACACACACACACACACACACACACACACACACACACACACACACACCCTATCCCTCTCCCCTGTCTAGCATCTTCCTCATATTAGCCTC
>LNAC01000137.1:2875358-2986686 GCA_002007465.1 Ailurus styani
CTTTTTTTTTTTTTTTAAGACTTTATTTTTTTGAGAGGAAGAGCATGGGGTGGGGGGGCGGGGGCGCTGGTGGTGAGGGGCAGAAGGCAGAGGGACAAACGGACTCCCCACTGAACCCAGAACCTGACACAGGGCTGGATCGCAGGACCCCGAGATCACTACCCAAGCCAGAGTCAGACGCTTAACCGACTGAGCCACCCAGGCGCCCCCTGCTTTCCTTTTCAGTAAGAAAAGCCTGTGTGTTGATCGACACTGCGTTTTAACACATCGTCCTCTCTTGCTTGTCCCCTTCACAGGCATACAGGTTTTCCCAGCTTCCTGAAATGGTCATGGGCTCTCCCCCTCCGCCTGTACCTCCCCGGACCGGCCCCGTGGCTGTTGCTTCTCTCAGGCGGTAACACATTCCTTTCTTGGCCTTGTTTGGAAAGGATTTGGTCCCAAGTACTCTGACCGGACGGATTTCCTTCATGCTTGTCCCATTGAGGGTGCACAGATATCCGCGCCTGTACTGATAACCATGTGCCGGGGGCGCCCCGAGTACCACGAAGGAAGGGGGGGCACAGAGGGTTGACCAACTTCCTTGTCATTTGATATGGAAAGTCCTGTAGAACCCACACTGAAGAAACCCAAGGTCAACCAACCCTTACCCTGAAAGCCTCCTACCCTGACCTTCAACATCTGAAAATTATTCCAGCTCAGGCCCCTACAACGGCGGCCTCCAGTCTGGGCAGCTCCTGGCATGTGCGTGTGCCCAGAAGCCCCTTTGCCGTTTAGGGATGGTGTCCAAGAGGCCAGGGAGAGGCCCGTCTCGGCCCCCACGCTCACTCTCGACTCCCAAGACAGGAGGCTGAGCACACATGAACTCAGATATGTATGAAGAGATAAACTCAGAAAGCTATAACTCAGATATGATAAAGATATTGTCTTTGTTCTGTAACAACATGACAAGCCCATGTTTTAAATAACGATAGACAAGAAAGACAAAACCCACGAGCACTGGGAAATGCTGGACTAGGCGTCGGGTCCAGGACTGAAGAAACAATGGGGCCCTGGGCTAGGGGTAGACCAGGGCCCTGGCCCTCCTTCCCCAGCCTGCCCCCAACACGCTAGCCACATCCTATCGGGACCACAGGTCTGACCTTTGTGGAAATGGTGAAGAAACACGAGTTTCTCCCAGAAATGACCCTGCCCTAATTTTCCAGTGGTTTCGAACGCCAAGCCGTGTGTAGACACCAGCTCTTGATTACAGTCGAGCTCGGGGTGGGGTGGGAAGCTGCAGGCCAGGTTCCAGCCTAACCCGCCATGTAACCCTAGGCAAGTCGCCTCAACTCGCTGGCCCCCGTCTCCTTCTCTGTAAAATGAGGGCGAGGGCCTAACTGATCGCAGAGACTCCGGGATTCCTCCAAGGGGGCTGAGTGTATGGAGCAGCGCCCGGGCATTTCCCTGAGAAGGGTTTTCTGAACTAGGAGCAGATACCTGGAAGAGTATGTGGGAAGCCGCGGATGTGGGAAAGAGCAACCAGGAGAACGAGAGGAGGGAGCGAGAAAGGAAGGGAGACCCCACACTACCACGCCTCCGTCTCTTCCCATGCCCTTCCACACTGTCTGCCATCTTGCCGGAGACCAGCAGGTCACTGCTTTCCGTTTAGACTCCGAGGATTAGAACAGGGAGGAGCCTTGGAGAGGGGGCCATCCGCTCCTTTTGTTTCACAGACGGAGAAACTGAGGCTCAGCAGCGGGAGGAAGCTAGAACCCAGACCGCTGCCTCTCTGCCCAGCTGCCTTGCTGTGGCTCTGTCCTGTTCTTAACAGTGACAGACCCTCCGCCGCTCAGAGGGTGGCCGCACGGGCTGGCAGCCTGCCACCTGCTGTGGCTGCCTTTGCCTCCTTCCGCTGTAATTTCAGGAGAGCCTGCAGTCCCTCCGTGAAGAGGGGGAGAGAGACCCGCTAAAGCGCCTTTTATTAGAGGGGGAGAGGCTGGCCCCCGTGGCTCCCAGGCAGCCCTCTTCTTACTGGCTTTCTGAGCACTAAGTGGAAATATGATGTGTTTAATGGGCTGGATTTTCTGCTTGCCCGTGGGACCAAAAAAAAGGGGGGGGGCCGTCATTCATAACGCCTAGAAAGTGCTAGGCTCCTGCTTCCGGGAGCAGCCCGAGCTTCCCTGGAGTCTTGGGCTTCTTGCTGCCAGCAGCGGCAGCAACAGCAGGGAAACGTGGTCCTCTGGGGCCCTCGCGGGTCACCAGCCTGGTGCGGGGAGAGACGGGGGAGCACTCCAGACGGAGGCTTCTCATTGGCTGATGATGATGTCATTCCCTCCCAGGCCGACCATCCCCTGCTAATACCCAGCGCTAATTGCCTGGCTTACTTTTTTGTGGAAATTAAGCGGGCTACTCCGCAGAGACACAAGAGCCACCCTCGGGGGGGGGGGAACTCTGACCTTGAATATCTAAAAATGACTCCAGCTCAGGCCACCACCACGCTCCAGGTCTGGGCCCGCTGGCGTCCTTTGTGATTCGGTGGGCAAATCCAGGCCTTCCGACCCCACCCTCCTGGGGCTTGGAGGCTACCGGCGGCTCCCAGAAGTGATCCCCTCCAGGCGACAGGTGGGCGGGAACTTCTGGGTGGGGCGGCGGCGGCGGGCGTGGGGAGCGGCTAACACGGCCCCTCTGCGCCCCCAGGTCCACGTCGGACGTGGGCAGCAAGACCAGGATGGCCGAGTCCGCGGGGCCCGAGCCCGCCCAGCTGCACGACAGCGCCTCCTTCACGCAGGTGTCCAGAGGCCCGGTGTCCGTGGCGCAGTTGGATCAGTCGGCTTTAAATTACTCAGGTGGGCAAGAGGAGAAAAAAGCCGGCGCTGCACCCCAGCCCTCCCCTCCCCCACCCCCGGTGCCGTGTGTGCTCTTTGCACTGCCCCGCCCCCCACATCCACACTCGCCACCTGCTACCTGTCATCCTCAGCAATCAGCAATTGAGGCGACTCTATGTCTGACTTCCGTAGCCCTGGCCTGAAGAGCTACTGTTCTGTTTCTTTAAAAAAATTCTGAAATATGACAAAATAGGAAGAAATGTGTTACAGTCAATGTATCTGTCAACGTGTGCCAGACCAGGGTTTCTTTTTAATTTATATGTATCTTTAAAGCATTGCAGATAGAACTATCCAGCCCTATCTCATTCCCCTTCTTCCCAGAGGTAATCCCAATCCTTAAATTGAGGGTGTTCACTTTTTTGCTACATTGTGTCTAACTAACGCTGTTGGTATTTTCCATGTACACAAGCAATATCAAACTATGCCTTTCCTTCTGCATTTTTTTTCTTGACTCAGCCTTGGGTTCAAGATGGGTAGGTAGTTCTAGTTCGTTTGTTTAAACTGCCATATGGATTCAATGATATGATGCGCCACAGTTTATCCTTTCCCTGAAGGACGGACATGTAGGTTGTTTCCAATTTGTTTGCAGTTACAAACAGTGCTGAAATGAACATCAAGGTTTATCCATGCCCTAATTGGTTTTTTGAGTCTTTTCAAAGCATACCTTCTAGGCTAAAAGTGCAAGCACTCCGTTGCCAACACTTACTAAAGCATTCACTGTGCCCAGAAATTCCATCAGTGGAATTCATTCTTTTTGGTTCCTTTTCTTGCCTTTTTAAAAATCCCTCTTCCTCCTGGGAGAAAAAATATCTGGACGCTGAGGTGTCCCTTCTTGCCAGTAGGTCTGGGGTGTTGGGATGGGGCTGGGGGATCAGCGAAGGAAGTTGGGCCATCATTTCTCTAGAATATGAGATCTGCGTCACAACAGATGACTGCAGGTGGGCAGGGCTAGGGCTGCAGGTGGAGGTCTGCCCCGCACCTCATTACCCACTTCCCCCATGCACCTCATTACCCACTTCCCCCATACACCTCATTACCCCCTTCCCCCATGCACCTCATTACCCCCTTCCCCCATGTACCTCATTACCCCCTTCCCCCATGCACCTCATTACCCCCTTCCCCCATGCACCTCATTACCCCCTTCCCCCATGCACCTCATTACCCCCTTCCCCCATGCACCTCATTACCCCCTTCCCCCATGCACCTCATTACCCCCTTCCCCCATGCACCTCATTACCCCCTTCCCCCATGCACCTCATTACCCCCTTCCCCCATGCACCTCATTACCCCCTTCCCCCATGCACCTCATTACCCCCTTCCCCCATGCACCTCATTACCCCCTTCCCCCATGCACCTCATTACCCCCTTCCCCCATGCACCTCATTACCCCCTTCCCCCATGCACCTCATTACCCCCTTCCCCCATGCACCTCATTACCCCCTTCCCCCATGCACCTCATTACCCCCTTCCCCCATGCACCTCATTACCCCCTTCCCCCATGCACCTCATTANATCTTCCCCACGCATCTCCCCCACGCCAGGTAATACGGTGCCGGCAGTGTTCGCCATTCCAGCTGCCAACAGACCCGGCTTTACCGGCTACTTCATCCCGACGCCTCCCTCGTCCTACAGGAACCAGGCCTGGATGTCCTATGCAGGAGAGAGTGAGCTCCCAAGCCAGTGGGCCGATTCGGTGAGACCCTTGCTGATACCCTCACAATCTTACGTGCTGGACAGACACACTTGAGGGAGGAAATGGATGAGAGGTTGAGACAGTGTTTTGTTATCTCAACCCGCTTCCCACTCACCAGGGGGCTAACGTCGGTCATTTGAGAGGAGATAGTGTGGTCTGGTGGGATGTCTTCTTTTTTTTTTTTTTTTTTAAAGATTATTTATTTATTTATTTCACAGAGGGAGAGAGATCACAAGGAGGCAGAGAGGCAGGCAGAGAGAGAGAGGGGGAAGCAGGCTCCCCGCTGAACAGGGAGCCCGATGCGGGCCTCCATCCCAGGACCCTGAGATCATGACCTGAGCCGAAAGCAGAGGCATTAACCCACTGAGCCACTCAGGCGCCCTGGTGGGATGTCTTTTGACAGAGGGACCTGAGACCTGCCTTCCAGTCCAGGTTCCACCTCTTCCTAGCAGGGTGACCTTAATCAAATAAATTTTTATTATAACTATCATTTTTTTAGTGTTTTCTATGTGCCAGACACCATGTTAGATGTTCTGTTTGTATTACCTTATTTAATCTTCGCAACAGTCCTATCCAGTAGATGTGATGATTCCCATGATGTGGAAACTAAGGCCTGGTCAGGTGACCTGACTGTCTAAAGCCACACAGCAGTAGGAAGGCTCAAACCTGCATCGCTCCAGCTCCAAAGCCTTTATTGATTTTGTTCCTTTTGTTTTTATTTTTTAAGATTTTCTTTATTTATTTGAGAGGGGGAGAGAGAGCATGAGACGGGGGAGGGGCAGAAGGAGAGGGAGAAGCAAACTCCCCACTGAGCAGGGAGCCCAATGCGGGGCTAGATCCCGGGATCCTGGGATCTTGACCTGAGCCGAAGGCATATGCTTAACCGACCAAGCCACCCAGGCACTCTATGTCCCTTTAGTTTTAAACTTCTGTAAAAATTAGGGGCACCTGGGTGGCTCAGTAGGTTAAGCCTCTACCTTTGGCTCAGGTCATGATCTCAGGGTCCTGGGATCGAGCCCTACATCAGGCTCTCTGCTCAGCAGGGAGCCTGCTTCCCCCTCTCCCTCTGCCTCTCTGCGTACTTGTGATCTCTCTCTCTGTCAAATAAATAAATAAAATCTTTTTTAAAAAGTTCTGTAAAAATTATAGATGAAATACCAGAAAATAGAGTTTTAGGAAGTCAAGATTGAATTACTTTGCAAGTAGATCCTAAGACATTCTGCTTGCCTTCCTGCAAAGGACCGTCTTATCAGGATCCCCTGGCTCCTTCCAGCAGAAGTAGGAATATATGGCACAGTGGGCCTGGCCTAGCCTACACCAAAGAGGGGCAGCAACCAGTTGAACCTGGATAGTCACACTGAAACCTGCCTCTGAGTCACCTGTCAAGGGCTGCTAAGTGAGAAAAATTAAGCAAACAAAAATAGCACAAAGATGGCCTCTAGTGTGGGTTGCCCCCATCCCTCTGTGAGACCATCCATCATGGTTAAGAAAGGCAGGAGGCTCCCAGGCTCAACCTGAGGGTTCCCTGGTGCTGCGTTCCAATTAAGGGTTTGGTCTCAACATTTGAAATATATCCTAGATTTAGCAAATATGTCGAGGCCCAAGGCCAGGTCATCTTTTCTCTCTGTCCAAACCCCTGGGGTCCATACTTTTTGCCTCCATAGGTTCAACTCAGCCTTGGTATTGGTGTCTGTTCTTATCAGAGTGATGCCATATCTGAACACCATCAATGGGGTAATATATATATATTAATTTTCCTGATGATCAAAGCTTATCCTTTTAATTTCCAAAGCACTTAAAATATTTGCTATCTTGCATTTAAAAAATTCTGGAATGAATTTTATCCTTCCCTTCTTCTTTAAAAGAGGAATACAATTGAATTTGTCTCTAACAAATGATTGAGCTATTATCATTATGTCTTACTATATTTAAATGACATTTGTAAAATGGGCTCTGATGGTAGGATTATTGACTACACCACACATCTCCCAACTACTATAATTTTTTGAGTTACTACAAGGCTCAATATGTTTTTTTTTTCTTTTTTCGACCTTGCTCCCAGCCAGACCTTCTATTGCTGTCAGTGTCCCCACATTCACAGATACACTCATGCTTAAATATGCTCTTCCTAATGGGCTGTTATCTGCAAATGATGCCTATCTGAGCTCATTGGAATTGTTTGTCAAGTTGGAGTAAATAAGCTTTAATAGTAACTGTAAGGATTCCCTATTGTTAAGTCTACAAATCTTAACGTGAGACTTTATGGCTTCTGTTTTGGTGGTTTGTTGGTCTTTTTTTTTTTTTTTTTTTTTTTTTTTTTTTCTTTTTTGNGCTTCCTTTGTCGTGCTCAGCTATTTTAAACAGCTGAAATCACTGGGTATGAGTTGATCAGTTCAGAGCTTACTTGACTCCGTAATGCCACTTACAGTCTAAACATACTGTGTGCTTTTCAGAAAATAGATGATACTTAACTTGTGACAATTAGGCAGTGAACCTACAGCTTTGTCGGTTCACCCTCTGCATGGAAAGTTCCACTGTGTACTCTGCGGGAGTCAACGAAAATATTTTCCAAAAACTTTGGCCCTTGACCTCAAGACACAGATGATAGCTTAGCCAGGCTGATGCCCCCTCCCAGAGGCTTTGGGGTTCATACTGCCTTAAAGATGAAGGAACAGGGGCACCTGGGTGGCTCAGTGGGTTAAAGCCTCTGCCTTCGGCTCAGGTCATGATCTCAGGGTCCTGGGATCGAGCCCCACATCGGGATCCCTGCTCAGTAGGAAGCCTGCTTCCTCCTCTCTCTCTGCCTGCCTCTCTGCCTACTTATAATCTCTCTCTGTCAAATAAATAAATAAAATCTTAAAAAAAAAAATGAAGGAACAGGAACCCAGCAAATCAAAACCCAGCCTTCCTAACAGGATGATTCAACCATCCTGGGTCCATCCCTCTCAGTGTGAAGGAGAGTTAGTTTTCTATCCATTTTTTTTAAGAGGAACATGATCACCATACCTTAAATGGGTCTTTCCTGCCGCCCAGTTACCACCTGTAGTTAAGCAGGGCAGCGGGGCGCCTGGGTGGCTCAGTGGGTTAAAGCCTCTGCTTTCGGCTCAGGTCATGATCTCAGGGTCGTGGGATCGAGGCCCGCATCGGGCTCCCTGCTCAGCGGGGAGCCTTCTTCCCCCTCTCTCTCTCTGCCTGCCTCTCTGCCTCCTTGTGATCTCTCTCCCTCTGTGAAATAAATAAATAACATCTTTAAAAAAAAATAAAAATAAAAATAAAAAGCAGGGCAGCGGGTCCACGCATGAGCACAGTAGCCAGGAACCACAGCAGGGTGATTTCTCACATTTGAAAGAAAGTACAGGGAGCTCAGAGGGACCGGGTGTCAGCTTGAGAAACTGGGGCAGGGACGGCGTCGGCTTCCACATCCATGTGAGAAGGAGAACCATCCCCTTCCCGCCCCCATCATTTGGGTGTCTGACCTTCCTGATCCCAAGTATCCAGACATCAGGAGCTAGCTCAGACAAAATCACTTCAACCTAGGCCTGACTAATAGATTTCATCCTTGGCGCTGGATGGAGAAGGGTTGGGAGGGGTGTTCTGTGATCAACAGGTGATGCCTGCCTTGGGTACTGCCTGGGAAAGGAGTGGTGTTTGCTAGCCCCAGATTTTGGCCAATGAGTTGTGATGGCTTCATCCTGAATCTTCTAGGGGAGAAAGAGTTTCTCACCTGTTCATCTTCTCCACTCCACTTAAGTAAGAGTGGAGTCAGGCATCCCTGGCCTGTGCCAGCCACTGGCACCAAGACTCTTGATGCTGAGAGCTGAGGGGTCTCAAGAGTCGGACAGTGACTCTCAGCTCTAACTGAACTTGAAATGCAGGGAAAGGGGATATGACAGCTTTCCTCACAAACATGGGGCACCATCTGGTCATCCTTCAGCGATTTTCAAACCGTGTTCCTTAGAACCCTAAGTTCTGACAGACTCCCTGCTGTGTACCTACCATGCATAATTCTGAGCACTGGTGTACAGTGATAAGCAAGCATGACACTGTTCTGCCTTTACAAAGTTGATGGCCTGAGATGGGATGACGTCATGAGCGATAACTGACTCTAGAGAAACTGTCTGGAAGCACCTTCCAGGGAGCCCTCAGCTAATGTAGGGCAGGGGAGGGTGTCCTGGAAGAAAGGACATTTGAGCTGACACCTGATGTGTTGGTCCCCTGTCCTGGTGTTGGCTCTGTTTCCCCACGATCACTTGGATATTCCCAGCACTTATGGCCCAAGGACACAGACAGTTCAACCCTGGTTTTCCTCTAAGATGCAAGAGAAATATGTACAGCCCTTGTGTAGAAACACCCACCGTTAAAATGCACCATTTGCCACTTCGTCTTTCTTTGCCAGGTCTTGGGAAATTAAAGCCCCAACCTTTGGGACATCCATCCTATTACTTCTTCCCTCACTTCAGTCCTCACCAGCCCTCACCTAGCCCATTGATGTAGCCTCAGAACTCTCTCAATCTCCAGTGGGTCTACTTCCAGAGTGTCCTTTCTAAAATACCAGCCCCTCCTCTGCCTGACGCCCACTGGTGGCCCCAGGCCAGGCATCAGGCATGCATCTCAGAAAGCTGCCTCCTCAGGAGGGGTTGTCAGAACATCTCAGCCAGGGAGTGGAGGGAGGCTGCTTTCCTTCTATACATTCGCCCATCCAAAATTTCTGACTCATCACCCAACCCCATCCTACTCCATCCTCACCAGGGAGACAAGTGTCTCTGTAAAGAATGGGAACATGCCGTATGTCTGAGAAGTGTGCTATAGAAAACTAAACTCTGTAGCCTGGCATTCGGTGGCTTTCTGATCCAGCCCTGCCTGTCTGTCTTCCCTGAGCTTCTCCCACACCCCCTACATCGTCTCTGGTCAGACCAAACGCTTCGAAGCTTCCTGGGTGCACCATCCTCCACACACCCCCATGCCTCTGCCTTTGCTTTTCCTCTGCTGGAAAACCGCTCCCACCCTGCCTTCCTGGCCACAGCCTATTCATCTTCCAGACCCAGCTAAAGTGTGTCTCCCTGAAAGCCACCTGACTCCCCACACGTGTCCCTTCCCCACAGCACCTGTGCCTCCGTTGTCCACAGGCACGCATCCCACAGGAGTCCAGCGAACATTATCGGATATAAAGGCCTCTTGTGAGTGAGTGGCTTTGGAACAGTATCCCCATGTGTGACACTGTTTCTGTGGGAAAATTTATCCTGAATTCCAGTTCACTGATGTGTCCCTATTACCAGAGGTGTCCATATATGTAAGCATGAAGTAAGTGTCTTCCACATTGAATAAAAAGAGAAAAAATGTTCAAGGAACCCAGATCCCATCCCAAATCCAAGACCACACAGGGACTAACTCCCAGCCCTTGGCGTCAGACAGACCTGCTCCAAGCGTGTCTCCGTGGCCTGTTAACCACGTCACCGAAGACTGTGGCGCTCTCTGCTTCAGTGTCTTCTTCTGTAAAATAAGGACAACAGTGTCTGTCTCCTATGTTGCTTCGAGAATCAAATGAGATGACGTGTAGGAAGACCTCGCACGGGGCTCCTTCCGTGGTAGCAGTCACCCGTCGGTAAGGAACCCCTGAGCTCTTTGAGGTCCGTGAAGATCACTTCTGTTTGCAGGATTGTGCTTATGTTAAAAAGGTAGGCAGGTAGATTCAGGTGTAGACTCAGATACATTCCCACTGTTTGTAGCAAGGTTCAAAAACCCTACTTCATTCATCCAGCCCACATATCCAGTGAGTCCAAATGACCCCTTTTTCTGAACAGACTCCAGGTGTTATATACATACAATGGTACGTGGTCTCCAATTTCTTCTGAATCTCTTCCCTCGGCTTCGATCCCCCCTCTGCATCCAGTATCAAGCGTGTCCTGTGCCTGGAGCCCCTTCCTAATCCGGACCCTTCCTTCTCTCCCGACACACTCTGCAGGTCCCCCTCCCAGGTTACATCGAGGCCTACCCCCGGTCACGTTATCAGCAGAACTCTCCCTCCAGACTCCCTCGCCAGTACAGCCAGCCTGCAAGCATGCACCCCAGCCTGGAGCAGGCCCCGGGCCCGTCCACGGCGGCCTCGCAGCAGAGCCTGGCCGAGAACGACCCGTCGGACGCGCCCCTGACCAACATCTCCACTGCGGCTCTTGTGAAGGCCATCCGGGAAGAGGTGGCCAAGCTGGCCAAGAAACAGACAGACATGTTTGAGTTCCAGGTCTAATACCTCAGCCCTGTGGAACTTCCAGACTCCGAGGAAATGGTCTTCCGGTGTCTCGGCCTGACCTGCTGGGACTCGAGACACAGACCCCATGGGAGTCATTCTCAGCCTCTGAAAAGGTGAACAGTGGGGCTTCTGGGCAACCGAGGAGACTCTTGGCCAACTGGATTCTTGGCTTCTTCCACTGATTAAACATCAAGAGAGTCCCCACGTGGGACCCTATGTTTGATAGTCTGTGAAGTTAAATGTTTGAACTGTGGGTGTATTTCCCTATGGAGCCTTAGTCACAAGAGACACTAACTGACCTGCCAATCCCTGTCCAATGCCACATTTTACTAAGTCACCAGGAGGGGAGAACATTGCTCTGTCTTCGGTGAGTCTGCATGTTAACCCTGTTTCTGTGTTAAAGGCGATGCAGGCATCTGATTGAGCATCCGACCTCTCTCTCTCTCTCTCTCTCTCTCTCTCTCTCTCTCTCTCTCTCGCTCATTCAGCCGTGACTGTAATCAGTACAGTCGCCTCCAGTCTGTGAAGGAGGCACTGACTTCAGCCAAGAAACTCAAGTCCTTTTCTTTTAAAGGTTCAGATTCAAAGTCAGACGAATTGGATGAAAATCAGTACTGTCCATGATGACACCTATAAATAGTCCTGACCCCTTTTTCCTCCCGTTCATTAAACAAAGGCCGAGGAAGAGAAAAGATTGAGGGGGAATGGTGGGTTTGGGGTGACAGGTTTTTGGAAAGGTGTTGTCATTTTGGAACTAGAGTGCCCTGCAAGGTCATATCTAACTGAAAGAGAATCGGTGCTAAGAGCTTTTAGGATCCTACAAAAGAAAAACAGTCATATGTCGGAGGTTTTTCTTTGCCCGGCAGTGAAGGTGGCCTGAGAACAAAGCTTCTCTCGTCTTTGAGATAATAGAAACATCAACGTTTACAGGAAAACCTCTGTCTCTTCAACAGCGACGTCCGGCGTGCGCTGCCCAGTGACAGAGAAGGACCGAGTAACTGATGCCTGTTGTGAGCAGAAACAGTGAATCCCCCGTCTCCCCCCGGCCGCAGCCTCTGTTTATAGAAGCTTCTGAATGTAGAAAATCTGTTGATTTATGTTTAGATGTAAATACCATTTTTAAAAGTGTACGGAGTTTGCCAGTTCCTTCCGTCCCCGCCCCCACAGTCAAGCGATGCAGGAGGACATTGGCTGACTTTAGGACCGCCGTGTGGCAAACGGCGCTCCCTGACGGGGCGAGGCGGTCTCCAGAGCTCTGGCTGGACACGGCCTCGCAGCCCCGAGGCACCAGCTGCTGACTGTCAATGCCTAAGCAAAACAGCCGCCAACTTCAGGTCGCCCCCGGGGAGGGAACCCTCTGGCTCCCTCACCAGCTCTGTTGGGGGCTTCCTTGGTGTCCGTTGGAGAACGAGGTCCTGTCCTGCCTTCACCCATGACCCATCTAGCTTCAGCTGCGTCCATGCCTTCTGAGCCCATCTTGCCATTTTCCTCATGAGTTTCTTTGGTCTTTACTGAGAGAAGGTGGAAATTTAAAAGTTGAGAGAAGAGTAGGAGTGGAACTGATTAGAATGGGAGATTCAAAGTGTCAAAGCACAGACTTTTCAAAGAAGCTGTTCTTATTTTCCAATGGCGAATTGTCCTTTCTGGAAAGGTCCGGAGATGATGTGTCATGGAATCCCCCCAAACAAGTCTCTTGTTCGGATGATATTAGGTAGTGTCCTTTGGTATGCTGGTCGATCTTTCATAGTGTTAGTTTTTTGTTACTTAAAAAAAAAAATCAGCTACAAATAAAATGTATTTTTGTAATTTCCATGTGTATATATGGTATATTTCTACCAATGGCCAGTTGTTGTAGTCCAAAACCTAAATCAGCTTGCAAAACACTGTGGATGGTGCAAGATTTTATTGACAGATTAACACAATGCCTAAGTCTATCCAAATAGGTATTCAATGCACTTGAATGAACAAAGAGCCAAAGAAACTCAGCCTTTTCATGCAAATGATATGAGTCTGATAAAGTCAGCCACATTGTCCCGCCTTATCAATAATATTAATATTTCATCAGCGCAATGATATCAACCCAGTACTTTGTCTACTCGGTAAATGCCTGGAAATCCTATACGTGAAAACGAAGTTTCAAGACTTTAGTGTAATGAAAATAGATGCTTCAGAGACATTGTCCAAGCTTTGGATGTTCCAGCGACTTATGGAGAATGAACCTACAGCTTGCTAAGAGGATGGAGAAACAAATCATTGCAGTCTTTGCAGTATCCCAGGAAGTACTGAGTTAGTCAACTGAGACGACTAAAAATATAGCGTGCTAAATCAGACACACTCGTAAACTAGACACCACAGTTTTAAGAAAAGTATATGGGAGGAAAACCTTAAGCTGAAAAGAAATCAATCTGTTCTTGATTTTTCCAGCACCAGGGAGACAGCCACCATATTTAGATTTTCTGTGACTGGTAAATATGGGGTCCCTTCTCTGAAGGGTCTCCTGACCTCGTGGAGGGGACAGATGCCTGGACTGCTGACTCTGAGCAAAAGCAGATGGGCAGAAGTGCCTCATGGAAGTGAAAATTGAGTTCCATGAGAGCCCTCATGACCCTCCAGACACTTGAAGAAGCCACAGAGGACCTTGACAGTCTCAGAAAAGGAATGGGAAGTCCAGAAAAGTGAACAACCTGCTTGAGGATTCCAGCCCAAGCCTGCTGATTCATGATTCAGCTTGCTTTCCATTTCACCACGCTGCCTGCACGCTTGTCTGTGATGCATTTCTTGAACTGTGCTAGGAAGTTTAAACAGTAGACCAGGGTCAGATGAGGGACGCCCTACGTTCTCGTGAAGAAAAAAGATGATTGGATATGTAAAGGACTTCAGATAAAGTGTATAGAGGATGATGCATTTGTGGCATAATAAACATTTTTCAGAACTTGTTTTGATGTGAGTTTTCTGCATTCCTGAAAAGAAATGCATTTTGGCTTTTTCCAGAGAGTGCCATCAAGGAAATGGTGTTCTCCTCAACTACTGTTCAAGACTACAGGGGTGCATTCCTCTCTCAGGGCTGTGCATCCAAACGAGCAGGGAGGGAGGCCATGACTGTATGTCTTGATGGAGCAACAGATTCTATGCTCTGCCTTAGGGAAGGCTGCCTGTGGGCAGAAGCCTGAAAGTCTATCGTGTGCCCTGGTACCTAGGGTCTGAGATATAGAGCCGGAAGTTCTCTCTTGAGGGTGTGCTAAGGACTAATGTTGTGTCCCACCCCCACCCCCATCCATATGTTGAAATCCTAACCCCTTGGCGTGATGGTATTAGGAGGTGGGGGCCTTGGTGGGGGAGGGTAATTCAGTCATAAGTGTGGAGTCCTCATGAATGGGATTAGTGCCCTCGTTAGAAGGACCAGAGAGCCTACTTGCCCTCTTTTTTGCCATGTGAGGCCACAGTGGGAAGTCAACAGTCTTGCAGCTCTGAAGAGGGTTCTCACCAGACCCGGCTCCCACTGACACCCTGATCTTGGAGGCCCAGCCTCCAGAAGTGTGAGAAATAAATTTCTGTTGTTTAAAAGTCACCCAGTCTGTGGTGCTTTGTTATGGTAGCCTGGACCGACTGAGACAGGCTGGATTATGTTAAGAATCAGTTCTCTGGTACAGGAGGTTGTATTGTTCATTTGCTAATTTGAGAATTCAGCAGAAGGGCACGTCGTTTCTGAGTAGTCTTGATGGAAGAATGCATAGGGAATTTAGATTTGTGACTCAAAAAAAAATCAGAATATAGATGGAGGAAGACAGGAATTTAAATACCTAACTAAAAGAAATACTTCTCTAACCAGCAGAAATTAGAGATATGGATCAAAAACTTAACCATTGATTGTAGAAAAATAAGCTTCTTTTTTCTACATGAGATACCTTTTTCTACTCAGGCACTCAATGTTTAATGAATACAGTAACAGCTATTATTTCTGAAGTCTGAGAACATAATTTAAACTTAATCTCTTCCTTCTACCACTACCACACACCAGAAAATAGTTTGGAGCTTGCTTACAAAATACAGCCAAACACTCTTAGGGAAATGGAGTAATTGAACTTGGAGCAGTAACTGACTTGTGTCCAAGTGGTAGAGATTAAATTCCCCCCTGTAGTCCAGCCTTGAAGGTATTCTAGTCAAAGACCTTTGCAAGGACTAGAAACCTATTCAGACTTGCTGGAGAGCATGGGGAGTGATGGAGAGAATACAGGGCCACTTCACAGAAACCGAACACAGCGCCCATACGGGAAAGGGCTGGAGACAGCCGGCTCACTCTTGCTTTCTCTTGCATCCTCTCTCCATATGGACTTTCCTCTTGTTTCTCTCTGCATGTCCACTCAGTTCTCTTGCTTCCCTTGGCCTCTAGCGTCCTCTGTTTTCTCATTACTGTATATGCAGCTGAAAATCCATCCCAGGACCCACTCTGTACCATTTGTCCTTCCTGTACCCACCCCTCTCTGACTACTGTCTCCATGCCCAAATCTTGAGAGTCTGATTGGCCCAGTTCATCTGCCTATGGATGAGCCAGCCACCCTTGGGTCAAGGAGGCAGAGTCATGTAAGACCAGCATGGCCCCCTGGACTGACCCATTCGGTAAGAGCCTTTGTTGGGGGGCTGGTTCCCAGAGGAGGAGCATAAGTGGGCAGAACCTTCAGAAGGAAGGAACCTGCTCAGGACCGGAATTGACCAGCCCTCCTAGGATACCACACAGCTGGTAAGCAATCCCCGTGGACACTGCCACAGAGAGGAGAGGTCATCCTTGGCATGTCCATCAGGTGGAAACACATGCATTTGAAACCTTGGTGGACGGGCCAGCACTGCCCTAACCACAGGCCATCCCGGCACCAGTACTACTGATTCTGGGCCCAAGAGCAATTTCTGGCAAGGTCCAGGAAGCTCCACACCTTGCTCAGCAGACAATAAATACTTGTAAATTGAACTGCATGATCTTAGCTCAGGTGCTGTGAATGTAGCTCACAGCTACACACTTGCATGGATGAGGAAGCTGATGAGCCTCTCTATAGAGCCTTTTGAAACAAAATTAGTTTTGAACTGATATTATTGTGGCTCTGCCCTTCCCAATATAATAAGTTAGTGTCCCGAAAATTGAAAGGTCTCTTGATTTCTTAAGGTGAATAGTTACAGAATAGAATCTTAGCCTATGGTGAGTTCTAAAAGGGAGGGGGCTTATGGAAAGGAATATTTAGGAAATAGAATGAATAGTGCCAGAAGCAAATTCTTTTAGACAATGTAAAGTTGCTTGATTATGCAGGTTTCAAAAATAGGGAAATTTGTGATGTGGCAGAATTTGTCTCCATAGGTCAAACCCATACTTCAGTGAAAGCCATTATATAATGAATTCTAGAAATTGATTATGTTCATTCTCTGACCTTGGTCAGAATTTTGTAAATTACAGAGGGAGGCTGTCAGTGTATTTTACATAAATTAACTGTGACCTCACCTTATTTCCCTCCCTTATTTCCATCTTATTTCCACCTTATTTTCCCCATCTCTTCCTTATGTCTAACTTCACCCCAGCCTACAAACAACTGAGAGAAAGTTTGGACCAAACAGAATCAGAGTATCATTCTCTAGTCTAGAAATTCTGAAAAAGGCATAACTAGTCAAGGCTTTAGGCAACTCACTTTAAACTGTTCTCTGACTCCTCCTCTCTGAAATGAGTACATCGACATCTGCGCTTCTACCCACCCGTGGTGGGCGTGAGGGGCACGGGGCAGAATGTATACAAAAGGTTTCGAAAAGTATGTTTGAAGGTATCCTTGCCGAAGTACTATGAAGTGCTAGCTTTGTAATTCAGTCTTTTCTAATGAAATATTTTAGCTCCTTCCATCCACTGAACTAATTTGTCATATATTCCATAAAATTTAAAAACTCCATAAAATAAAAAAATGAAGATGTTCCTAAGTTTGGAACAGCCCCCAAAGCCAGCCTCATCCTTGTATTGTGTTGCTGCTGTTGCTGTGGACGATTCGGGAGCCGCACGAGCACGCGTACGTGCGCGGTCACTCTGGGCGGAAAACCAGACTCACGCTCCCCGCCACCAAACGCATCACACACACGTTAGGTGTTAGGCAAAGACAAGTACTGAACGGGAGCTCTGACCGTTGCTGTCCACACTTAATGCTTGGCTTTCTAATTAGCTTCCTACGTCCGTGGCCTCTGCCAGGAACAGAGCGTTCATATGCTGTTAGAATTTTTTATTGTCAAATAAAAAGCAAAGGCTTTCATACCCCCACACGTGCCTGCTTCTCATTCTGCCTCCCTTATATGGTGAGATGGAGTCCCCTTCACAACGCAACCACACAGCAGTACCTGCTGTGAGTTATCGAAGCACCGCGGGACTCCTTGCGGTCTCGGAAGCCATCCCAGCCAGAGGCATGAGCTCATGAGCCGAGAAGAACTTCTCCCGGCCATCCACAAGCCCCAAGGGAGCAGTTCCAGCCTACTCATGCCTGCGTCCTGGGAGCAGATGGTGAACCCAGGGCAGAATAAGCCGATGTCCGGGCCTAGGTCCTTCTCAGAGCATAAGGAAGTCCCATCCAGGTCAGCGGCTCCCGAAGCGTCCAGGATGACATTAGTCATGGACACAAACTTCCAGGACCACCTACTTTCCCTGCCTTTGCTAGTCGTAACGATCATGATGTCAGCCTTCTGTTCAGCCCTATCGGTGCGCTAGCCACGCTCTGCCCTCTGATGTAAGCCGGCTGGACAGGAAATCCATCTGACCCAGGAGCCAAAATTCATAGGCTAAACAGCCACGAAAAAATATAACTCAGTCCATGGGGCAAGGCCAACTGGATTCTCTCTATAAGAAACGCCAAGACACAGAATCTATTGGCAAGAGATGTTGAAACTGGGGCGCCTGGGTGGCTCAGTCGTTGGTCGTCTGCCTTCAGCTCAGGTCATAATCCCAGAGTCCGGGGGTGGAGCTCCGCGTTGGGCTCCCTGCTCTGTGGGAAAGCCTCCCTCTCCCTCTCCCACTCCCCCTGCTGGTGTTCCCTCTCTTGCTGTATCTCTCTGTCAAATAAATAAATACTATCTTAAAAAAAAAAAAGATGTTGAAACTGAACGGTCAAGACTCAGAAGCCATGACGGTCAGTATGCAAAACAAATGTCTCAGAAAACAGAATATTGAATAAGAAGTAGCCTTGAGACCAAGGAGACTTAGAGTATAGGTAAGAAACCTGTCTCCTGTAATGGAAATAGACAAATAAAAACCAACTCTGAATGTTTCGGGGGAGTCCACGCGTCCTAGTGAAGAGCCGCAACCCTGGACTTCTGGGCTCCGTTGAGATTTGGGCGGCTTGGACCATAAACATGTTGTTTCTCATGGCAGCCCCACCTGCTGAAGCTCTCTGCAAGTATTCAGATGTACTCAGACGCCGAAGGAGCAACTTTTACTCCTCTCTCTGCCACTGTAAAGAGGGCTCACAGCCGCACAAAAAATACTCCCCAAAGCCACTCTGTGGCTGTGGCGATGAGGAATAGACTTGGGGCTTCCACAAAATTCTGGGGCGCTCACCATGGCAGAGAGTAGGACCAGGGTGCCCCTTGCTTTTTCTTTCCTCCTGGATCCTGGCTGCTCTTAACCTTCAGGACAAATGAAATGACCAAGTGAAGGGAGCTGGGAGAGACACATGGCAATCCCTAGTCTTTCCTTGCTGGGGTCCCTGCAAAAAAAAAGAGAGCAAACTTATTCCAAAGGGCCACCTCCAGACTTCTTTGAGTCACTGTCATGCACCCAATTCATGAAGTCTGCTGGCCCCTGGAAACCAGAAACAGTGCACCTAGGAAGGAGCGTGGAGCCAAGTAATGGTAACATTAGCGAGTGAGTTGTCAGTGGCCAATTACCTGTAAAATGTACACAGATGTTTGGTGGGAGACATAATTGCTCTGAGTCTCTCTGTGACCTCTTGGAGGTATGGTTACGGCAAATACTGGTTTGCACATTTGGGCACTTCATTTTAACATTTCAGTGCTCACGCTTGCACACGAACAAACTCATATGTAAGGAGAGGCCATCTGACTCCTCAGAACTGAAATATGGTGTCATAACAGTTTCATTGCCAACCCCTCCTCCAAAACAAAGAGTTCTGGCAAACTCTTAAAGGTAAAGGCGCTCCAGGGTACCTGATCTCTGAATTGGAGTATGTGAGCTTGCTCTGGATCTGATGGATGCTCTGGATCTTACTGAACATGTAAGAGATGTTGCTTTTGTCCGTGGTGCCCACTCCATCACCCAGCTCCTCAGTCCTGGTAACTAAGGACTTTGGGAGACCCAGAGGGCCCGTGGGAGCCACATCCCTTGAACCATATCTCCAGTGATGCCAACACAACCTAACGAAAAATTCAGGCTACCACCCAGATGTCTTGCCTATGGGGCATTTGGAAACAGTTGAATTTTGGACATAAGGTCTACAAGTAAGCCAGATGTTGGATTACATGCTTTACCCTACTCTGCTAGGATTCATGATGGCAAAGCCAAAAGCTGTTTCCATCCTCCTGGAGAAGTCCATTTCCTAGGTCAAGTTGGGTAGCATCAACAGAAAAGGCCTGAAAAGTCTTTAGACTGTGAAAACGAAGGGCTGCCAAATTGCACAAATTGCTTCATATATTGACATTCAGGTGCTTCGGAAACCAAAAGTTGGCTTCTTTTTAATTTAAGATTATGTCTCCAAAACTGGTAGGTCCCAAACTAGCCTTTGGTGCTTGAGGGACCAATTCTTCAGCATGAGTCCAGGTGAAGGAACCAAAGGCCAAGACCAGAAATCAGATGCCACAAGTGAGCAGAAACGAGGGCTTAAGGAGGGCCGTTGGGCTGCCTTTCCACCAGGGGCTTGCATTCTGGGTACAGTTTTATCCTGTGGATCATTAACCTTTCATTTACTGGAACTTTACAGGAAGCACTGATAGAAACTTCCACATGGTCATCCATTCAGTCGTTCATTGGCTGAGCAAATATTTCCTGAGTACCCGCTATGTACCAGACTCCGGCTTAGTGATGAGGATTCACCTGGGAGCAGGACAAGTGCCTCCCCCTCATGGAGTGCATGGTCAAGGCATGGTCAAGGAAGATTGATCCTTGAGACAGAGCCCAACATATGAAGATCTCCATTCATTCAGTGCATTTTCTACCTCATTAGAGGTAAGCAAATTAAAAACTGAATGCAACCACATGAAAACCAAAGTCCCCGTCTTTCTGGAAACATTTACAATTAGAAAGGATAGACTGCAGTGCTATCTTCTAATGATGCTACACAGTTTTCCTTATCAATGACCTTTAACTAGTTAGTAAGGTGCCCACAATATCCCCCTGGAGACTGAGAGCAAACTGCTAACTGCCAAGAATCAACAAATGTTATAAACCCAAATTTCAGAGCTGCCACCATCAAAGAAATCAGGAGCCCAAATTGTAAGAAAAGGAATAACCGGTTTGGGGACTATACTATGCAATCCAAATGAAAATTTCAGGAGCCATATATTTTACAAATGAAACCACAGTACACCGAACACTCTCATTTCACATTGTTCATATCAGTAAAGTGCCGTTCAGAATGCACTGGATTATTAATGAATGGGTTTTGGTTTTTGTTCAACCTCTGAAATACAGTGCTCTATGGAGCAAATCTAAATAGGCAAGCCAGGAAGAGCTTTGCAATGACACCATTTCTTTGCTGCATTTGTCTGTTGAGCTTAGTTGAAATTATGTTTGTTTTTTCTTGGCAAATTTGCATATGAAATAAAGCACGTTGTCTTACTGTAATTTTCTTTCTAAGGTGTTAATGGATATTTGTGCTCACTTTTTGTCTTTTCTCTTACTGAATATTTCTTTCTCCATTCCCCACAAGGAAAAGAATTTAACAAGCATTTACAAATTCTCAGAATATTAGAAATCACCATGTGACAGAAGGATGTATCTTGCTTTTTTTGAAATTTTAGTATCCCAGTCTCTTTGAGTTGGAAGAGAATTCTGTGGGGAAATTATCCAGCTTTGTACCCTGCAATCAACACAGGATAAACCTCATGCCTTGTATGCATGACGTTGGCTGACCCGATCAAAGATTAAGCAGAATTAGGGCTTCACCAAGGCAGGTACTCAAAATGAACAGGAGGGAAATAAACAGGAAGTAGGAGGGAGATAGAGAGAGTTAAATATAATTTTATATTTAGGGGAAAAAAAAGTTATGTAGTTACCAGGGGGTGGAAGTGGGGGAATTGTCTTGATTTTAAATTACATAGGAAGTAAGAGGACACCAAAATCTTTTTTAAAGGTTTTACTCTAGCTCAGAATCTATACCATACCCATTGTTATCACCTGGGTAAAGGGATCCCCATTTTAGGACTTGCAATCATCCCAACCTGGCTTTGAACCTCACTTTTACCTCATTCTAGTTTTTGGACAAATCATGTCCCCTCTCTGAGCCTTATCTGTGAAATAAGGCTAAGATCTAGTCTCTGATGTGACTGCTGTGCAGAGAGAGTACCTGGCTTACCCCTGCATGATGCTCAATGAGCATGATGGATTGTTGGTATTTATTTGCCTCCTTGAATACTTCTAGCATCGGGGAACTCACTACCTTTCCAGAGCCAACACATTGCCCATTGATCACCCAGACGGGGTGACGCCTATGCTCAGCCCCTTCCAGCCACCCACTGTAGACAAACCCTCTTTTCAAAAGCCCAGGACCCCCCGTAAGTCCCCAGAACAGAGGCGAGCTCAGGACACCCAGGCAGGGAGCAGTGCTGTGAAAGGAAAAGCCCTTTACCACCCGACCAAGCCGGAGAGCTCCCACAGATTCCACATGTTCTTTGATGACAGCCCATCAGTCCTGGGAGTCAGTCTTCAGAACAGTCAAAAGACTCTACTCATCCAGGGCTTTTGACCCTAGTCCCATCGAGCAAGTCCCTGCAAAACTCCTGGACTTGGTGTATTTAAAGGTCTGGCAGCAAGGACAGTTAGCTCTGTAAGAAAGACAGGGAACTCACTACCAGCACCATACGGTAAGCCCGTGGAAAATGAGACGGGCCATGTAACTGCTCACCCACCATGTTGTTCAAGTGACTCTCTCCTGCACTGAAATCAGGAGAAACCTTGCCTGTTCCTGCTTAAGAGTCCAGAGTTTGGGTGGTTAGGCTATTTGCTCACACGAGTGTTCTTGAGAGCAGCTGGCTGGGGGTGCGGGGGAGCTGAAGGGGAAGAGGGAAAATATCATAGTTTGAAACCAGTTACTGAAAAATGAGCTGAAGGTTTAAGTGATCGGGCTTTGGAGCAGCTTGGCCACTCCTAGCTGTACATCCCTTGGCGCGTCTGTAAGTGGCGGGAAGGACATCCTTCCCCATGGATTGGGGCTGGAAATATTAATAAGACTCAGGGTGTCGAGTGCTGAGCGCAAACCCTGGCTCAGAGGAGCCCCTCAGTAACTGGTGCTGATAGTTGGTATTGGTGGGTGTGGCATTACGGCGGGTCTGGGAACAAACCCTGAGTGTCTTGAAACCCCATCAGCCTCAGACCCCGAGACCACATTTCCATTGCTAGAACTGGCCGCATCAGACCACATTCGTTCTCTTCCTAAAACAGACTATGAAATTACACCAGTCCTTGAAATGCACCAAAAATAAATGGCCTCTTTGGGATGGATGGGGAAGGGTGCGGTGAACAATTCAGGTTTGCTCACCGTCCTCTTTCCCGAGCAGAGGGTCACACAATCTCCTTCAACAAGAGGGCTGCTCGTGCACACAACCGCACGCGTGAGTACACACACAAGCACGCATACATGGCGCGTGCACACACACGCATACGTGCTCACACATCGTACCTTGGTCAAGCGGGCCCGTCCTCATCGTCCTGAGACTCCTCCCACATCACCTCCAGGAGGGACAAGAAGGGAACCTGGGCTCCTGGAGGCTTCCACAGAGGAAGGACCTGCCACCTGGAGGTGGGGGGTAGGCTCCGCCGCTCACCTGCTCGGCCCCTTCGGCTTCACTTCTCTGAGCTTTGCTTTCCTCATTTATAAAGAGATGCCATCTTCAAAAAAAAAAAAATAAAGAGATGCCATCTTCATCCACTCCCACATCAGTTAACTCTGAAAACGAAGACTGCATGAAACCCCAGATTTTCCAAACTCAACACAATCCAATCAATTAAAGGAGAAACTGTATATATGACCTCTGTCTAGATCTGAACTGTCCAATACAGTAGCCACTAACCCAGTTTAAACAGAAACATAATAATTAAAATAAAATTTAAAATTCAGTTCCTCAGCTGTACTAGCCACATGTCAAGTCTCAATGGCCACATGTGGCTAATGGCTTCCATATTAAACAGCACAGATTTAGAACATTTCTATCACTGCAGAAAGTTCTATTAGACAACATAGATCTAGACCATCCACCCATTCATGGATAACAATAATAACAGATAAATAGGCAAATAGACAACAGTCCACAGATAAATATCTCTATTTATATATATTTATGTTTGTTTCTTTATATGTAAGTAGGTATAAATGTATGTACTTACTTATGGACTGTTGTCTCTCTGCCTATTTATCTATTGTCATCCACTAATGGTTGGATGGTGTGTATACATATGTTTATGTAATAGGAACAAGTGGATAAATGACAGGAGAGAGAGGAATAACTAGGAATACAGTGTAGATGACGCTACGGACTGATGTGTGTCATCCCCCACCCCAAATCCATCTGTCGAAGCCTTAATCCCCAACATGCTAGTATTTGGGGATGGGGCCTGTGGGAAGTAATTAGGTTTAGATGAAGTCATGAGAGTGGGGTCCTCAAGAGGGGAAAACGTGCCTGTGAGAAGAGGAGGAGACGCCGGAGCTCTCTCTGCCGTGTGAGGATGCAGCAAGAAGACAGCCAACTGCAAGCCCGGGAGAGAGTTCGTCAGGAGCAGGAACTGGCCTGCACCTTGATCTTGGACTTCCCAGCCTACAGAGCTGTGAGAAGTAAATGTCTGTCGTTTAAGCCCCAGTCGGTGATTTTGGTGCAGCCACCCAAGCAGACCCATACAGACAAGAAATATTAATGAGTTCAGTCCGGCTTCTTTTATTCACGTGAACCGGACTTTTCATCTTGAAACTGGTTCCGAAAAGAGACCTTCCACCGCCTCTACCCCACACCCCCTCAATACCCGGCACCCCGTCCCTGTGGGAGTAAAACGGGGCTCTCAGCAGGCAGCTCCCTGCAGCCTCTGGGAAAGCCCCAGGCCGCACCTGTGTTTATTTTCGCAATGAATGCCGGCAATGGCCACAATGTGTCCTCCTCCCTACAGGTTTCCAAACCGGATTTTCTCCTGGGTAATAATGAACCAGCTGATGGATGTCCGCTCTGGATGTGAGAGGACTAGAAAGGGAAGGGGACTCTGTTCCATCCCACTTCCAAGTTCAGGCTGCCCCCTAGTGGATCCCACCGCGAGAGAAACACATCTGTGGTCATGACCAGAAACCCTTGCCGCCAAATGTGGCCAGCAAACCCTACCAGGCAGAGTGACGGTGTCAGGTCATGAGCTGAGCGGTTTTACGCACATTATCTGAGTTAATTTGAAACAACCCCAGGCTCGGGGAATTGCCACGTGCATTTTCCCGATGAGAAGAGGCTCAGAAAAATCAAGCACCTGCGTCATTGAAAGAAGGCTTGGATGAATAAACGAACAAACGAATGAGTACAATGAACGCAGGCTTAATTTGCGGGCAGTGTTTTCAGAGTTACCGACTCACTGCATTCAAATAAACTGTGAGATGAGATAACTGATCCTGGGTGAGTTCGTGAGTGGATAGATGGGCTAGCTGATAGATCCGCCTCCCTCGAGAGGCATCCTCCTTCCCGCCCCTGCTGAATCATCCGCGGACCGTGTGACCTTGACGCTCTGACTCCTCTTCCTCAGCCTGTGACCTAGCTCCAAGCTGGCCACCACCCCCCCACTCTTCCCTGAGGAACTGGGATAGGAAACTGCTCACTGGGAGCGGTCAGGGAACCTGGTCCGAAGTGGCTCCTGTGAGTCACCGGGGAGTGAAGTTGGGAGGAAACCACGTAGGCGAGGCGGGAGGGCGAGGCCGGAGTGTGGAGCGGGAGATAAAAGGGCCCCTGCCCGCGCTCCTGGCGCCAACCCCGCCCCGTGCCAACCGGCAGGAGGCCCCGGAGGGGACAGGGAGCGTCCTGGAAGGCAGCGGCTCCCCCACTCTGAGTGCCTCTGAGGGGGCTGCCGGCACAGGACCCGGCCACCGTCCTCCGCGACACGGACAGGGATGGACGCGGAGTCCAGGGCAGAGGGCCAATCACAGCTCCTCTCCAAGGACTGGAGGCTGGCGAGGAGCTGACAGCACCCCGCCCCCCATTCCTTTCCTTCTAAAGGCCTGGATGCCTCCTTTAAATTTTTTTCTTTTCTTTTTTTTTTAATTTTTTTTAATTTATTTACTTGACAGAGAGAGAGATCACAAGTAGGCAGAGAGGCAGGCAGAGAGAGAGAGGAGGGAGCAGGCTCCCAGCCAAGCAGGGAGCCCGATGCGGGCCTCGATCCCAGGACCCTGAGATCATGACCTAAGCCGAAGGCAGAGGCTTTAACCCACTGAGACACCCAGGCGACCTAAATTTTTTTTTCTTATGTTTGTTTCTATTGCTGTTAATCAGAGAACCTTCGTGTCAGCCCCTCTTGGTATTTATGTAAGCTAGTTTGAGTGGCCCTGTTTCCCCGCAACCAAAAGAAACCCAGCCTGCTGGTACAGTTCCCGGATTCCCCTCTAGTCCTGTTTTCTCCCGGGCGCTGCACAAATACTTTCTGCATGAGCCTACGCCCCGGGGCGGACAGATGAAAGCGCTGGGTGGTGACCACAGCCCTCCCTTGCGGGACCCGCCTGCAGAGAGTCTCAGCCCTTGGCGTTGCTGCAGGAGATGCTCCTGCCTGGGAGAAATGCAGTTGGCCCTCTCTAGAAAAGACTCAAACCTCCTCCCAAACTGCCTCCCAGCCTCCCTCTCCTCCTTGTCACTTTTTGTAGGGCTGAGCCCTCAGGGCCCTGCAAACTCCAAGCTTCTCCCTCCCTGCAAACCAGGCCTCCTTCCAGCTCACAACCCACAGCCACCTCCATTCCCTGCACCTGTAGCCCAACAGTGAGAACAGTGTTCTGAATGCGCAAGAAAGTAATAATAATGACTCCCAACTGGGGCGGTTTCACACCTGTCACCTGACCTCCTGTGAGAGCAGTGTCTCCATTTTACGGATGAGGAAACAGGCTCAGAGAGGTTAGGTGACTTTCCCAAGGTCACATGTCTGGATGGAGATGGAATCACTGGTTGAAAATGCCCGTGAGCCATGAGCCACCCATGTGGCGTTCACCTCTAGGGAAAGCTTTAAAGCTATGACTGGCTCTCTCTTCTGTCCTGAGAAACCAGGTTCCTGCAGGTGCTGGGTCCTGCCTGACTCCTTTGGCCATAGAGTGGGGCCCAAATTACTTCCATCAAGTAGAAGGTTTTCCCATTTCACTTGAATTTTCGATTTTTCTCGAGACTAACAGATCTGTGATGAAAGGGAGGTGATATAGCTAGTTTGATGCTTAATCAAGTTTCATGTTCCATCTTCCTCAAAACAGTTACCACAGGAGAGGAGGGACTTCATCCCCCACCTGCAGGCTGTTATCTCTGTAATCCCTTATACCCTAGTTACCTGAAAGTAGAAGTCACAAGTCTGATTGGCCAAGGTCCAGATCATTCCTTGGGCCTCATGTTACCAGTTGGCAGGCTTACTACATCTTAAAAGTCAGTATACATGTGCTCCATGATAGCCTATTTATTTCACGGTAAAGGCCTGCCTTGGGGGCAGGCCGGATCAGGCTCTCTCCTGCCTCATCAATGTCTACAGTTGAGTGGGCAAATGGAGCCAGAGAAAGAAAGGGGCCTCGTTTATACCTTCAACCCAACTTCAAATGCTTCAAAGCAGCTTTCACTTTAGCTTAGTTAGGAGCAAAGTGGCATTTTTATCTCTCATTTATCTGGTGGTATGCTAGTAAATGTTTAACAACCAACTCTGGGGGAGTGGGGTGGGCAGGAACAAACGTGATTTGTACATTTGTCAATTTCCATGGTGTAAAAACCCTCGAGATGGCCAATATCATATACCAACGTGACATTTTTAGGAAGTAATGCACATTAGTGCACCGTTAGACAGTATTTCCACCAACTATAGCGGTGCCATAGACATCACCTCAAGAACATAGGGAAAACATAGGGAATTGTAAAATGTAGCAAAATAGGCTGTGATGGATTTTGCGTATTCCTTAACTTGGTTGTAAATATAGTTTAATTGTGAGTTGATAGTTTAATTTTTAATAATGGCTGTATTTAACAACCAGCTGATAAAACTCCGGAATTTTAGCAGTTGGCATTCCCAAGGTATTCCAGCTGGCTCCGGCACGTCACTGCATTCAGTTATTATTCTTTGCATATGCTCTTCTCTCAGTCAGGGCTCCTATCGTTTTCATCTGCCAACATCCTTTTCTTTGGCGAACAGTCTCTTCCATTTTGTGTTGGAAGAAGCTCTCTTCCTTCATTTATAAAACATGCCAAGAGTAGTGCCTATACCACAAGGTGACGGTGAGGAGTCAATGAGATTGTTTATATCACTCGTCTCCCTCTGCGCCTGGCACACCGTGTGCCCTTCGTTGTTGGCCAATCTTGTGCGCATGGCGGGTGTGGGGCAGGAGGTTAGGGCTCAGCAGGAGGCTGGAGCTATTGGGACTGGGGAAGGAATGGGAAACAGGCCCCCCACCCCCCGGGATATACTGCCCTTGGTTTTCCCCACCCTCTCATTAAAATTCTCCAGCCGCTCTCACTGGCCTTGGCAGCCAAAAGTTTCTCAGGGTGAACAAGGGAGCTTCTCCAACAGCAACCGGCCTGGGGCAATAGGAATCTGCCTCCTTCCTGGGGAGGGGAGAGGGGCCTCAAATCCCTGCCCTGGAGGAGAAGACTGCTGTGGATAGAGCAGAGGTTACAAACTCTACCCGACTGTCCAGCCTTTATTTTATTTGGTCCGAATTGTGTTCTGGAAACATTTGAATTCGTCGCTAAGATTTAGAAAGCAGGAGCTGTCGCCTGACAGCGTGCTACACTCCTGGCTGGGCGACAGGCAGCGGAAAGCCAGAGCCAGCTGCCCCTCCGGGCTCTGCAGCTGGCCGCTCTCCACCTAGCTCCCCGCACCCCTTCCGCGGTTTCCAGCGGGGCCTTGCAGGCATGCGCATTTGCGTCGCGGGGGGGGGGGGAGGGAGAGTTCCGCCATGGGTCTACAACTTGCTGGGGTTCCTGGCGCCCATTTCCCCATCTACCCGCATCTGCATGCTCACACCGCCGACGAAACCTCCTGTGATTGCAGAGGAACCGTCTCTGCTTCCACGTAACTCCGATCCCTCCGGTGTAAAGTAGGTCCCACCTCTCTTGTCCGCTCGAGAACACCATTCCAGCCAGGCCTCATCCGCAGCATCGCTTTTTCTCCCCCCACCCGACCACAAACAAGCAGTCATTTCTCCCTTACTAAGGACCTTTCAACCCCGCTTGCCCTGCCAGTTACTGCTCTAAGCGGGCGCTAACCGCCTCTCGAGAGTCTTCTCGGCCCATGGTCTCCAATTCCCCTCCACCCCCCCTTCTCTCAAAAACGACTCTGGTCAGGCGTTAACTCCCTCTCACTCAGCCAAAACTACTCTTGACAAGCTCACGGACGCTAAAGCCAAGTCCAAGAAGTGAGTCTCAGGCACGTGATGCCGGGGCCGATCGATCGGTGCTACCGGTCAGAGCTGACCACGCCCCCTCCCAAACACCTCCTCCGCTTGGATTCTAAGACGCCTGATTCAGTTGGTCACTCCTTTCCGTTCTCTTTTGCAAGAAGCCCAGACGTCACAAATTCTTTGACTATGATCTACAGTGGCTGCAGGCAGAGTGAGGGCACAAGGGAATCCAGATGTCAAGCATCAAGTTACACTCCATCGAAGACCTGTTTCTTAAAATACCTTCTCCTTTATCTGTGGGCTTGTGTTGAGGAGCTCTTGCTCCTTCTGGCCAGAGAGACAGCACCGGCGTCAGGGGTGGTGGCAGCGGTGGGTACCCCGCAGGCCATAGACAGACGGCTCTGACCCAGCAAGGGGGAAAGGGCGGCTGGGCCTGGAGCACACTGGCAACACGCTAACTTCTCGCTTAGTTGGATTATTGATGATGACAGCCTCCTACTTACTTTCCCTGCTTCCTTAGTCTAGTCTCAACTTAGCACAACAGGTCAGATACTATCACTTGGCTGAAAATCCTCTAACCACTCCATACTCCACTCGGAGTAGAACCCAGAATCCCTGCCATGTCTGCAGAGTCCCACTGGGAAGGACCCTCTGCACACACCCCTACCATGCCCCTCTCACTCCTCCTGCTCCAGCCATCTGGGCTTTTGCTGGGCTTCAAACATCCCAGCATGCTCCCAGCTTCAGCTTTTCCCCTGTGCCTGGAACCTTCCCCCAGGCGCCACATGGCTATCACCCTCAACTTCCTCCACACCTTATTTACATGTTATCTCTTCCAGAAACCACATTCAAAACGCCACCCTGCTTTCCTCTGACTCCTCTTGACCGACCTTGTCCTACTGTTTTTGTTTTCCCCTTAGCAGGTCATCTGTGATATTGTTTTATGGTTTCCTTACTTGTATTTATTGTCTCAGTCTTCCCCAACTCCCAGTCCTGAGTCTTGGAGGGCACATAACAAACCCTCGGTATTTCTTGAATATGCGATTTTCTAGGAAGGACCATAGCTTTGACCAGATTATCAAAGAGATTTTTGGCCCCAAAACTATTAAACAAAACACTTCCCAGGACTAAAGCTGTTTGAGAACAAACTGTTTGTTCCAGTCTTCAAAGAACCTTTCTGAGCAGGGACACAGCAACCAAATATATATTGCCCTTGGGTTTTCCCAATTC
Source organism: Ailurus styani (assembly GCA_002007465.1). NCBI lineage: Eukaryota > Metazoa > Chordata > Mammalia > Carnivora > Ailuridae > Ailurus > Ailurus styani. The sequence continues at coordinate 2,905,164 of LNAC01000137.1, forward strand.
CCTCCACGTGGCAGTGTTGGGCGCCCCCTCCTATGGTCTCAGCAGCTTCCAGACCCTTTGAGAGAGAGCTCCCCCAGCAGCAGCACAGAGAGGAGACAGACCATGAGATTTACCCCACAAGTGGGCACTGTATGTGGAGTACATGCTGGGAGCAGTGAGAACAGTGGTAAATACAGAGCAGAAAATAACGATCTTTGAAATGACAACAAACGGGACACATTATCTAAGCACTAACACCTAAGGAGGCGGCTGCCTCTGGTGGGCAGCTCCTCAGGAGAGAGAGGCCGACTTCTTTCCAGGCTGCCTTGTCTTCAGTCCTTGTAACTTTTCATCTTTCAGTGCCTTCAAGAATTTATCTGCAGGAGAGCAAAACAAACACAGCTGTAGTAAAGATAAGGGCTTTTCTAACACTTCCAAAGTAAGTGTCTGGGAAGCAATTGTGTGTTCCCTGCCTGAACCCAAAACCCAACATGGGTAGGAAAAAACCCCTAACAGCCAAACCGTGTTTAAGTGGAGAATATGTAGTAAAGAAATCCAGGGCTTAGAAAAGCCTGTCTTCTAGGAATTCTTTCCATGGCTGTGGGGAAAAGGACCTTACGGAGTCCCTGGTGAGTTGGGGACCATTCTCATGGCCACATTAACCTAAGCATTTAGGTTATTTCATACTCCCCTTCCCTGTGTGGCAGGGGAGCCGATTCAACCCATTGTTTTTGTTTTGTTTTGTTTTACAAGAGTGGGGATGGTCTTTCTAGAACAATGTAGCTTCCTCCACTTGTATACTGTAAACCTTCGTCAGAACAGGGGATGGGAAGAAAAAGTCTGCAGAACAGCCTATGGCTACGGAATATTCTACAGTGTGATTGGTCCTTATGGGAGTAGAATCAGATTTAACTTTATCCTCCAATGGGAAGGATCTGTTAGCTTGCAAGCTAGAGGAATCTTGCCTGTATCAGCACATCTGGTCGGCCCTGGTCCAGATCCCTAAGACTTTAAACCTAAGATCGGAGGGCAGAGTTCAGGACCCTGGTGAGAGGGCTACGAGGACCAAGGCCAGGATTCACAGGGAGGTTTCCTTCCAGCACTGGGAAGTGGAGGGCCCCAAAGCCCCTTGGTGAACTGTCCTGGGGCTTCCTGGGTCTTGCACAATTCCCACCTCTACCTACAGACACTCCACCTGACATTTGCTTCCCCCTCCTCCCATTCAGGGCCAAATTGAAGATAAACACGAAAGCTCAGGTCTGTAGAGGTAGGGATTGTGTGCGGTGGGTTATGGTAATATTACTACCACGGGGAGGGGGGGTGTCACGGTGTAGGAAGTTTAAAGTGGAGGATGGGGGCTGTGGTGGTTGGAGTCCTAGGTGTGGAGGCTCAGAGTTCAGATTACCAAAAGGGCTCGGGATGGAGGGAGGGTGGAGTTTGGGCCAAAGTGTTCGTGAAATCCTGACTGTGGTGAGGGAAGGAGTCCGTTGAAATCCAGGATGGGGGAGTCGCGGTGCTGGGAGGTGTGACTGGGTGCTGGAGGGGTTGAGCTGGGATCTGGGATTCCTGAGGGCCGGAGTCTGAGCCGGAGGTCACACTGCGGGGGCGGGGATGAGGAAGGCGTGGAGCCAAGGAGGGAGCCAAGGCGGGCTAATGGGGGACTCGGGTAAGGTCACGCACAGCGCTGGGAGTCGAAGCCGTCCCCAGTGATGGTGAGCAGCTCCAGCTCCTTAATCCGGATCTCCAGCTCGCATAACTCCTCGGGGTGGGAGGCGGAGGCGAGCCGGGGGGTCGTGGGGCCGGGGGCCAGTGGCGAGGCAGCCAACTCGGGCCCCGGCGGTGGCGAGTAGAAGAAGCGCAGAGGCTCGTAGGGGATGGAGGCCAGGCCAGAGGGCCAGGGAGGGGGCCAGGGGCGCTCGCTGGGAGGCCCCAGGCCGGGTGGCGGCGGAGGGGGCGCCGGAACCTGGGGCGCCTGGGCCAGGGGCCGCCCCGTCCCGCCCGCCGCCGCCCCGCCCGCCTTCAGCGGCACCAAGAGCTTCTTCCAGATGTTGAAGTCGCTGAGCGGAGACGAGGAGATGCCGCGATCGTAGAGGGAAGGGAAGTAGAGGGGCGGGGCCGGCCGCTGGCTCATCGTGGGGCTCTGGCTGCCGCGCCGCCCCTTCGGCATCTTTTGAATGGGAGGCTGCGTGGGAGGAACCCCGCGCCGGGAGACTCGCGCCTCAGCCCCGAGACGCTCGGATTCTGAGGTTCCACAGGCCACGCCCCGACAGAGCGCGGCCCCGCCCTTTCGGCCAGCCCCGCCCCGAACCGGCGGGGGTCTGAGTCCGGCCGGCCACGCCCCAGAACGTGCCCCGCCCACTGACGGCAGGCGGAGTTCCTGGAGTGGGAGAGGCTGGGCGAGCCGCAGGGACTGGAAGTCTCGCAAGGGCGCCCTAGGCTGCCCTATCCGCACCCCTGGTTTTCCGCTACGCCCGGCGATCGCCCCACATCCGCTGGCCTCTGGCCTCCGATCCGGTCCCGCCCCTCGATTCTTCCCCCCGCCCCTACATTTCCACAATCCTCGCTCCCCGGCTTTTGCCGCCCTGGCCCACCTCCCATCTCACATCTGCCATCCCAGCAGAACCTCAGACAAAAAGAGGAAGCAGGGAGCTGCCGAGAACTGCAAGAATACATTTTTCAGTCTTCCTTTCCTTTCATAGGGAGAAAAATATTTCCTAGAAACCTGCCTCCTGCCACAGCCGACTTCCCTTAGCACCTCTCACCTCAAAGTATCTGAGTTTTCATCCTCTACAACCGGAGACAAAGGAGAAGAGGGTTGATGAGGATCGACTGTTACAGCCAACCCATGTTTCTGCCAAATTTTGCGGTGTTGTGGAAGATTCTAGTGAACGGGACCCTGGTATGGATTTGTAATAGATCTGAAGTAGAATGTCTTCAGTGAAATGCAGTTTACTTTAGTTCTTTTCCAGACACATTATTAGGCGCTAACAGGAAACAAGCCACCAAAAAGAAATCCTGCCGAACCCACCTTGAATAGCTTACCCATTCCTTAAGAGGGACCTATATATACTGTCCAAGGGGCTTGTCCAGCTCATTTTTCAAGAGTAGCTGTATTAGCCACGACTGAGGGGGAGTAAATTTCCTTGAAAGCCTTCCCCTAGTGATTATTGGTGTGAATGGCCAAAGGTGGGGGCCAGTTTAGGCTGCTGGACAGCCAAGATCTGAGTCAGTACCAGCCCCACTGGCAAATGCTACATATATGTATTGGCTATATACATATGGTTCATATAGGTATCTGTGTGTGTGTGTGTGTGTGTGTGTGTGTGTGTGTATAGATGTTAGGAGTGAGCTGGACAGTTACACAGTCAGGACCAGGGTCCCCAAAAGGAAGTATAGAGTCAGAACAGCTAAAATAAAACCACTGAGGTCTCTTTTTGCAGCTTAGAAAGGACCGCACTAAAATTTTGCTTTGCAGCCTTTGCAGAAATGACTTATGCAAAATGTTCACAAATAAAACAATTAACCACAAAGCATTTGTCAATATCATGAGCAAGAGACAGTTAAGACATAAGCTCCTTTCTAGGAGAGCAAAAAAAAAAAAAAAAAGACTATCAGCACCGAGACATTAACCTAATAGGTAGGCAGATAAGTGACCAAAGCCCTGATTGGCACCACTGGTTGTTTAAGATAACTCCACAAAAGAGCTCATAGACACCCTTAAACTTAGAAACTCTGGGAGCAACCCACTCTCACTCCCCTCCCTCTCCGGGAGCTTAATATTCTTGTTCAATGAACTTCCCTCTGTTGCCCACCACTTTGTCTGGTCTACCTCCTCATTCTTCCAAGCGGTGTGACCAAGAACTGCAGGCACTAAGGGGACAAAAATATACACCACATATACAGCGGAACAGCAGGCAGTCAGATATCCAAGCTGAATATCTTTGGGTAAGCTGCTTGACTTCTAAGAGGGTTTTCTGTAAAATTAAAATAAGAGAACCAGGCTACCTCATACAGTTGGTTGTGATGATCCAATAGAAGGCAGAATGATGTGTGTAAAGCACTCGGAAACTTAGAAACTCTGTCTAAATGTAAGGAGCAGCTGTCCGCACCAAGGGGCTTGTCTGAAGCCGAGCACATTTATCTTCCCGTACTTAGCTGCAAACTCCTTGAGGGCAAGAATTCAGCCTTATAATGTTGAGCATATAACAGGACCCAACAAATATTTGAGAACTTTTTTTTAAAGATTTATTTATTTATTTGAGGAGCAGGGAGGGACAGAGTGGCAGGGACCGTCTCCAGCAGACTCCGTGCCGAGCCGGACGTGGGGCTCCGTCTCACGACCCTGAGATCAGGACTTGAGCCGAAACCAAGAGTTGGTTTCAACTGCACCACCCAGGTGCCCCTATTTGAGAACTTTTAAAACAGTGTTTTATGTTTGGGGAACTGAAGGGGACCAGAATATAGCACGCCAAAATATGCCCCTTTGGGATAAGGATTATTATAGTTGTAATATATAGTTGTAATAATAATATAAGGGTTATCGTAAGCTGAAGGCAACTGAGAAACTGGCCGACAAAGAAGTTCTCTCTTCTCCCTTTCTGCCTAAAAGCCAGGTGTAAATTTCCCTTTGTGAAGGTATCTTCTCCCCGTTCCCATACCAGGAAGAAGAGATCATAATTCTCACTGGAGATGCCACTGACTTGAGTCTGAATAAACTAATTTTACTACACAAACCTTATCTTCAGTGAGTTTCCCCCATGTATCCACCTTCCCAGAATTTATGACGTCTAGAAAACCAACCCTCTTTTTCTTTGTCTTGTCCCTTGTCCACAATTTTATCACCCTTTGTTAAAATGGCTTATAAGCTTTCAAGCCTAAATGTTTCTTTGGGTTTTCACATCTTTTCTATGAGGCCCCATGTGCATGCAACATAAATCTTTTGTATTGTTAATCTGTCTTTTGTCGGTTTAAGTCACATGACCCAGCTGCTGCACCTAAGAGAGTAGAGAAGTTTTTCCCCCCGCCTCTACAGAACCGCGGTAGTGGTAAGAACCAGAGTTTTGGAGTCGGACCTGGGACTAACTCCTGGATCTACTATGCACTGGGCTGTGTGGATGAACATTTCCATTTTTTTAATCTATAGAATGAGAATAGCAATGGTACTTCCTCATTAAATTGGCGAGATTAAATGAGACGGTCTAAGTACCCAGCCACAGAACATGCCCAGTAAAGTTAACTCTTATTATATAATGAAGAGCCTTAGAAGGGAAAGCAGTTTTGCATTTTTTAAATGATGTAATCTAATCACATTTTTATTCGTATATATCCATTCAAAGAGAAAAGCTTACAGACTTTTTGCTTTAACTTCAAGGTCATCTGAATAGATGTTTATTCTGAGTGGCCTAATTTAAGACAATCCTGATGTTACAAATGGTAGATTAAAAGAAAGGTGGTTTTCTCTAACAACTACACAACAGGAAAATGATACGATGAGCACACACTGAGATAAATGCCGGGGAGATGAAGTCCTTATGGGGTACTAACAGACCACAGTGGTTAAGGCAAAACCCTATAAATTTGTTTCGCAAACAAGTGTCTGGTAAAGTCAAGTTGGTGATAAAAACACAAAGCAGGCTTACATCCATTTTATTTATTTATTTTTAATATTTTATTTATTTATTTAATAGAGAGAGAGAGAGATTACAAGTAGGCAGAGAGGCAGGCAGAAAGAGGAGGAAGCAGGCTCCCCGCTGAGCAGAGAGCCTAATGCGGGCCTCAATCCCAGGACCCTGAGATCATGACCTGAGCCAATGGCAGAGGCTTTAACCCACTGAGCCACTCAGGCGCCCCCATCCATTTTAAATAGAAACTTGCTTTCCCTCCCTGGACTCAAAAGCTCTTGCAGCACCTGCCTCACCACTCAAATTGCCCATTAAGCGCCAGCCTGTTGGGGCTGAAGGGATTCAATTTACCACACCCAAACTCCCTGCCGGCACTTTGAACCAACTGAGAGAGACACTCGCCCAGGTCCTCCTTTGCAGATAAAGGTCTGTCGGAGGACGTGGCTTTAGGTCTGGAAACCAGGCGGGTTTGCCAGGAGTGCACCTCTGAGCTGAGCTCAGCTCCCTGGCGCCAGGCCCAGTGGGAAAACCTCGGGCCTCGTCCGCAGGGGAAGGGCCTTTACTGGCACAGAGGAGAGGGAGCCAAAGACGGGCCCTGTCCGTTCTCCAGCCTCAGCTATCAGGGAAGGTGTTCTCTCATCTCAGGAGAAGGAGGGCAGGAGTCTCACCCTTAAGACAGGTGACACAGTGGGGTGGGGCTTCCTCCCAACACTCGGACTTAAACTCGCCCTCCGCGGCTGGGGTTTGTAACTGCCCCTTGCCCAAGCGCTGTTCAGCCCGGAGCTCCCGGGAGTACGCGGGCTGCCGGTTCCCTCACCACGGCCTGCTGAAGACGAGAGAGTTTCCTCTGGGTTTGCTCCCCAGGGCGTCCCTCTGCCCTTCAGCACCTTAGCTCTGCGTCTAGGCACACGGCTGGTGGTCTCACCCTCCCCGGGGTCCCCGCCTCCTTAGGGGCACGTGGCGATTTGCCAAGCCCGCCGTGGCTCCGGATGCCTTTTGGGGACGTGCAGTGCTCATGGCTCAGAGTACGACAGGGTTGTCATGCAGTCCGTGTGTGTGTCCCCTCAGATTTCTAAGTTGGTATCCTACCCCCCAAGAGGAAGGTGCTAGGAAGTGGGGCCCGTGGGAGGTGATGAGCTCATGAGGAAGGAGCCCCCACGAAGGGGAGTAGCGCCCGTAGAAGAGAGGCCCGGGAGATCTCCTTTGCCCCGGCTGCTGCGTGAGGACACAGAAGACGACGGATGTCTGTGAACCCGGAAGGGAGTTTTCACCAGGCACGGAATGTGCTACTGACTTGATCTTGCACTTTCCACCCTCCAGACCTGTGAGAAATAAATGTCTGTTGCTCCAGTCCCCCAGTCTACGGTATTTTGCTATCCTAGTCTGAATGGAGGCTTGAACCCAGGACTCTGTGAGTTGGGGAAGATCATGTCAGCTCTCTGAACTTCAATTTTCTGGTCGGTTAAATGAAGACATCGATGCCCGAGGGTTGGTGTGTTTGATGAAGCTATGTATAAGCAGTACCTGGGACACACAGTAGGTGCTCAATAAAGAGTAGCTATCGTGATTATACAGTTATGGGTAGATTCTTTTGCTCACCATTAAGCCCTGGTGAATTGATGAGGAAATGGAGTGGGGAAATGGGGGATGTCAGTTCTAGAAAACCAAACCCACTGCAGATAATTTAACAAGGCCTAAACCTGGAAACCACACGCTGGCTGTCCCGCTGAGGACAGTGACAGCAAACTCATGAAGAGAGGTTACTGTGTGCCACGCACTCATCTTAACTCCATTAATCCTCCTAATGACCCAAGCAGTAGGCCTTATTATCCCCATTTTCCAGATAAGAAACTGAAGCATCTAAGGTTAAGCACCTCGCTCGAGATCCTGTGGCTGGTTCGCATCAGAGCTGGCATCCTAAACAAGGGTGGGCCCCACTGCCACCTCCTCCAGCCTCCCCATAGGCCCCCCAGGCCTCAGGGCAGGCCCACAGCCCAGCATCTGGCCCCGTGTCCTCCTCCTGGCAGGGGCCTGGCTCTACTTGGAAATTGCCTGTGCCACAATTCAAGAGCCCAGCTATTCTGGGAACAGCCTTTCCTTTATTACTCATCTGAATTAACCATTGTGTTGGTCTGGACCTGGGGGCCCAGGCATGCCCACTTGCCTTCACAATGCCCACTACTTATGAAAGTTTCTAGAAAATGCAGTTCAGCCCTTATTCTTTTTCCCTGGGTAGATGTGTTCCTCTGTACTTGCAGAGTAAGCAAATTGTTTAATAAACTGGAGCCTGAGAGGCAATTTAGTGGAATGGAACATGCAGGGGCTTGGAAGGTCGACCAGCTTCAACGAGCTGTACAACCTTGGGTAAAATCACTGTAGCTAAGACTTACTGACCGCTTACTATTACGTGTTCTCATGTCCTCCTGACAGCAACACTTAGAGGGTAGGGCTGTCAGAGTTTTCTGAGCACAAGCAACAGAAGTTAATGCTGAGAATTTACACGGAGCGCTTTGAGGCAGCTCACAGATTTGAAAGCTCAAGAATTAGGTTTAGGAAGAGCAAAAAGCAAGGCAAGCTCAGGATCCAGGTGGCAGGGAGGATCAATAGCTTGTTCAGTGTAGCCACTGGGGGGGTATCCAGCTGTTGGCTGGCGCTTCTCAATGACTATTCCCTTATTCTTTTACCCTTGCTGCCTTCCCCTACAGAGGCTGGAAAAATTAAATCCTAGCTTTGCCAGTCCCCCCTTTCAGGTGGGGTGGCCGTGAGACACAGTTCCAGACAGATAGCTGGGGGATTTCTGGGAAAGATTGTACTCTTCTTGATAAGAGTGATAGAAACAACTAAAGCTTTCCCTTCATCTCCTCTTCCTGCCTTGAACTTGGATGCAATGCTGGAACTTCTGCAGTCACTTTGTGATCAGGAGGGAAGCCCAGACATTGTTGAGCAGCTGACCTAACACCAGCTGCTGCTTACCTGCAGATTGTTTATGCAAGGAGATCAGACTCTGCCTGGTTAATCTACTCTAACTTGGGTTGTCTGTTACTTGCAGGCTTCCTGTGGGGCTCACACGTTCAACCACAAATATTTTTCTTCAGTCCTTAGAAAACTCCAGTCAAGACTCAAATTCCAGACGAGACCATGCCCAGCTTTTGGCTGGAGGAGGGTAGGCTACCTCTATTAACAGTCCCACCAACACCACACTTACGGAGTAGAAGGACTTCCCCAAAAGGTGAATATGCTCCTGTTACCAGAAGTTGGGGGCAACAGAGGCTGGGCGGCTGAAAGTCAAACGTTCGTGAGGATAGGTGCCATGGTTACAGCTGCTGATGACACAGAGGCTCAGGGTGGTGACGTAGTAACAAAGCCTCTAAGCTAGTCGGTCTCAGAGGCCCAGAAACGGACCCTTTTACGACCATGCCATAAAGATACTGCCTCTAAGTAAAGGACTGTTGTAGTGGGGTTTTATTGTAAACCCACCTCTTAAAAAAGCGTCAAAGCTACATTATTCACCTCATATACACACATTATTTCCATCCCAATCTTCAGTGTGTTTTTAACTGCTCCCCATAGCTCAGGGAGGAGGGTGGTTTGGTTAGCGACTGTCAGTTAGCCCTTTTCACTAGTAGATGTCTTGGTGAAGGATGTCTGGCTACAAAGACAGAAACTTTCTCAAACTAATTCAAGCACCCAAAAAAGAGGGAGTTGGTGCGGATAGACCTGACTTTGAGTACAGACACTCAATACTATTCATAGTTACTGAGGAAAATTAAGCAAAGTCAACACATACGGTACTTGACACAGTGCCTGGCACACGGGAAGCCCTCACGTTGTGACCACGACACTCCAGGGTTGAAAATTTAGTGCCAGGTCCCATTTAGTCTAGAGCAGTAGAGTTTACAAACTCTAAGTTCCAGTTCTGCCCATAACACCGTGTCACACCAACACACGAGAGCTGTTTGCTTTGCAGGAGGGCCACTGCATCTTACCAGCAGCGACATTGCAGGTTGCCTGACTTATACGTAAAACCTGCAGCCAGATGGGGTGGCGTTAGTTGAGCCAGCATGAGCACGGTCTGTTTATGGGATCGACGTGGTGGGGCCGGCTAACTTGCAGAGAGCCAACGATGGCGAGGGTGGGGACTGCAGCACCCTCAGGGAAGCCGATCACCGAGATGAAGGTCCTCACTCCACAATATAGGAACTGTGTTTCCCAGTTCGGCGCACCGGCCCAGTGCAGGGTCTGCACTGTCTCTGCATCCCCCCACCCCCAGCGCCCCTCCTCCCCCAGAGCCTGCTGGGGAAAAGGAGAGCATCCTTACCAACAACAGAGCCTCGTGGGCACCCAGCTAGAAGTACTGTGGTCATTTACTTTACTCCAAAATAATGTGTGCATAAATAGGAAGTTTTAGCTTCAATAAAAATCTTATGGTGAACAAACCTGTAATAAGCAATATGAAAAGAACATCTCTGGTCAATTTCTACTTCTGCCAAAGCCAGTGGAGGGAATGCAACAATGTGGTTCACTGGAGATTCTTAGATTTCTTTAGTTTAATCACCCCGGACTCCAGACACCGTGTAACCTGGGTTTTTATTATAGCCCACTTCCTACCTGCCAGACACTTTACAAACGCACTTTACAAATGTGAGATCACAAGCCTCACAACAATTCTTTGAGCTAGGGGCAGGAAGCCAGAGTTCAGGGAACGTCTGAAAACTTGTCCAGAGACATAGCCAATTTGTGGCAGAGACAGGATCGGAAACAGGGCCTCCAGTTAAAAAATTCACGCACTCAACTACGACTATCCTAAAATGAAATAATTATGAGGCAGTGGGCCTTGGAAAAGGACTGTGGCAAACACAGTATTTTGGAATTATATCATGTCTCCAGAAAGGCCTAACTGGGTTCTATAAAGCTCACCCTGTTGGCTAACCTAACTGTTCAGTGAAAACAACCGTACTTAATGTTTTTGTTTCTAAAGAGAGGCAGGAATCAATTGCTTCAAAGCAAGAAAGCACCCAGCTCTCCTTCCAGGCTTTTTCCCAAAGTCACATTGGTGTGTGCTAAAGGCAGTGTGCAAAGGACGCAGGGTAGTGGAGTGGCTGACTTGGGGAGCTCAGTGTGAACCCTAGACTTGCCAACGTGTAACCTTGGTCACCAGGGGTATTTCAGCTAATTTCTCCAAATGTAGTTTTCTCTGAAGCAAAGTGAGATGATGATAGCACAGGTGGAAATACATGTAAAACCCAGAGCAGAGAACCCCACACCATTAAGTTGCCCTCATCAGAGGGGACGTCAGGTCGGTACTACTTCTGGTCAGCTCTGTGCCCTCCCAGCACATCAAGAGTCTCTTAGAAATGTTAGCATTAGTTCAGATCTGTTTGCAAACAAACAAACCCAATGTAACCTGGCGGACTTTGACCACTGATGAGGGACTTACATGCAGGATGAATCATCTGGCCCCATGGAGGATTCAGACATGTAAAGCAAGGTTCATGCTCTCAAGAAGCCCAAAGTCCTGGGGCACCTGGGTGGCTCAGTCCTTACGCATCTGCCTTCGGCTCAGGTCATGATCCCGAGGTCCTGGGATTCAGCCCCAAGCTGGGGCTCCCTGCTTTTCGGGAAGCCTGCTTCTCCCTCTCCCACTCCCCCTGCTTATGTTCCCTCTCTCAATGTCTCTCTGTCAAATAAATAAAATCTTAAAAAAAAAAAAAAAAAGGAGGTCCAAAGTCCAAAACATGTGGGCTAGGCAGGCTCCTATCCTTAACTACCTGTTAAGTCATGGGGCCGACTACAAGGACACAGGGGAAATAGACCCATACCTTGAGGCTCAGTACCGTCAAGACTAGGTTGGACGATGGGTCAGCATCCTTTGGGACACACTAGGTGTTCCACTTACTACCCATTGGGTGTATCTTGCATCCATACCTCATTCCTCAAGAGAGAAGATCCAATGGGGTTAACACCACCCAATATTAAACCCAGTATGAAAGTTCCCGTAAAGCCATACAAAAGCTGTTGACTCTCCACTCGTCTGGTCTTTGCAGTATTGCCTTTGGGTGAAGACACCCAATGCTTGGTCCATGGCATGAGTCATAGTAAATTCCTACAGAAAGAAACCTCGAAGCTTAAGGCCATTTAATACGTCCCTTGCTGATTTCAACTCCCAGAAGCCCTCTCCCCATCTCCCCACCTAGCAGCACCCAGATTTCTGCTTTAGAGAATTATCCCTTTCTTCGTGCACTCTGGCCTCAGTGGGGCACAGGACCCAAGACACCAGTCAGACAGTCCCACCCTGGAATCCAAATGTTGAAAGATTATTCTGGAACTGCCCAAACCCTGGCTTGTTGTAGTCTGCTTGGATTCCCCTCCAAGGTTCCCCCAGATTCATTTTCTGCATAAGTGAGTCAAAACTGGTTCTGTTTCCTAAAGGCCTACGTGAGAGGCGCTGCGCTGCTCAGCCAGGGGCCGTGGGCATGGTCAGAACCTCCCTGGGCCAACGAAGCCCTACTGGGGAAAGAGTTCCATGTGGTATTTTGTCTTGGACAAGAGAATGAAAGGTGACATGAGGAAAGACACTGGGCCCACGAGGAACCCAGAGCACCAAGGCAATGCTAGGTTTTGATGAGGAAGCCCCGACTCGCATCTGTTCGAGAAAGCCGACGCCACGCAGGCTCTCTTCTCCCTCCGGCTACCGCTGGGCACCCCGCAGATGCTGCTCTCCTGCTGGTACAAGAACCACATTCACGCACTTGATTATCTTTTATTTTCACAAAAGCAACAGTCATTCCAGTCTGTTGCATGGATTACATGAGCAAGGGGTTGGGAAAAAGGTCAATCGTGAAATCCCCCCTTCATCCGCAAAAGCCAAGCTCTGCTGTTAGAGACAGCCAAGATAAAAAAACAAGTGTCCTTACGTCTACTGGATCTTGCGAATTATTCAGCAGCAGCCACAAGAAAAAGCCAGAAGTCTGTCCTCCTGAAAAGGTGTACCCCTTTTTAGGAAACCAGGAGTGCTTCCAAAAGCCTCAACATTTGTGATTTTGTTAATAACCCTGGCACGTGTCTCCTCAGCAAACGGTGCTAAGTCAGCGGGGGGCTGGGGGGGGGGGCGACACGACACAGGCCAGGTATCCACAAAACACACCCCTGTGGCTGTTCATGAGGACACCTGGAGGTCCGCGGCTGCAGCCCCCGAGTTCACACAGCACCCAGACTCAGATGAAGACACTTGCTACCACTACTACTTAAAATAGGCGCGCTTAATACTATGAGTCATTTTTAACAGAGTGTCCCAATTTTCAGTCTTTAACTGCGTGTGACAAAGCCAAGATACCCCACCAATCCAATCCGAAAGTCGGGAGGATAGTTTTAACGCGCTGTGATTAGATGCCGATAAGTTTTTCTAGTGAAGACAGCAAAGCCCATTCACAATCAAGGGACGGAGGAAAACTCAGACTTCAGCCGCTGCTTCCTCTCGGAAGACAGACCTGGGGGGTCCACGCCCTGGTACATGGAAAGCTCCCCTCTGTCCCTGCCAGTCACCCTCGAGCTGCGAGTACAAAGGTCACTGCGATCACCCTGTGCTGAGAATCCCTCGGCCCCTGACCGACAGCCCACACGAGAGAGCTTGCTGGGGCCTGCACGGCAGCACAGGGGCCACAAAGGGAGAAGATGGAAGCACTCCCTGGGAGAGGCTGCTGAAAAGAATCTCCTGCCCCAGTACCCCAACCCCCCCACCCCAGAAAGCGCTGATCCGAGTATTTAATAACCACCTCCAAGCCATCAGGGGGGACATGACCGGGGCGTGCAGAGAATCTAAGGTACTCAAGCTGTCCCTGCAAGGCTGCTCTTGCAAAAAGCCGAGGAAGAAGCATGTGCCCTAGCTCAGCTCACACGTGCTGCACCCTTTTACATTTTGTCCCTGCGACGGGCCTTCACTGCCCACAGGACTGGCCTTCAAAGTCTCTCAGAGTCTCTCTCGTCACCAAGTTGCTCGAGCTAGTTTTAGTCTTGCCCAGTGGGATCCAGGTGAAAAACAGCCTTGGGAAAGCAGCAGCCAAGGAGATAAGGAATATACAGAGACGGAAAGTTTAGGAGAAGGCCTCCCAGTGTTGATTCAGAGACAAAGGGTCCAGGCTGCGGCCAGCAGGGGGAGCAGCAGCAGTGCCGTCGTCCCGGAGGCCCTGGCGCCGGCATTCCGGTTGCACAGGTCCCGCTGGCAACAGTGGTACTCGAGCTTCTTCAGCCCGAGAGTTTTGGAGATGGTGCTATAACTGCAATCATCAAACTTCCAACACTGGTGGTGAAAAATTTTTGGCTCTGTGGGGGAAAGACACACACAAGGGTAAGCAAGCAAGCGGGGACAGTTCTGTACCTGCCTTTGACCTCTTGGTTCTATTCCTAGAACGTAGCTACTTATAAAAGTAGAGACATCTGGGCAGGAATGGGTATCCTCGCTGGGCTGGAAACGGGAACAACTAAGCAAATGATGATTCAGCTCAAGGTGGAATTTTTCCTTAATCCATCGGAGCCCGCAGAGTTTGTGGGGCAACAGCCAATCATGTTGATGTTTTAGAGGTTTGATAAGACTTTTAAGCCCAGGGGCGCCTGGGTGGTTCAGTGGGTTAAGCCTCTGACTTCTGCTCAGGTCATGATCCTGGATTGAAGGTCCTGGGATCGAGCCCCGCATCGGGCTCTCTGCTCAGTGGGGAGCCTGCTTCCCCCTCTCCTCTGCCTGCCTCTCTGCCTACTTGTGATCTCTCTCTCTCTCTGTCAAATAAATAAATAAAATCTTTTTTAAAAAAAGATTTTTAGGGCGCCTGGGTGGCTCAGTGGGTTAAAGCCTCTGCTTTCGGCTCAGGTCATGATCTCAGCGTCCTGGGATCGAGGCCCACATCGGGCTCTCTGCTCAGCAGGGAGCCTGCTTCCTCCTCTCCCTGTCTCTCTGCCTGCCTCTCTGCCTACTTGTAATCTCTCTCTCTGTGTCAAATAAATAAATAAAATCTTAAAAAAAAAAGATTTTTAAGTCCATATTCCCTTTGATCCAACAATCCTACTTCTAGAATTACTCTGTGACATTACTTGTGAAAAAGGTTAAGAGAGATGTTTGAGAATGGTCATGGCATCACCGTCTGTCACGACAAGAAACTAAAAGACAAAAATCAGTCCATTACGAAAGAAACATTTGAAGAAATTAGGGTAGAGTTCCATACAATGGAAATCCAGGTAAATAAGGAAGGACACAGGCTTGCATGTGTTGAAGAGGAGTCTGAGTTTTAAAAAGTGTAGGAAAATGGATAAATGGACTCCATCAAAATTAAAAACTTTTGTGCCTCAATGGGCACTATAGAAAAAGACAACCCACAAAAAGGGAGAAAATGTGTGCAAATCATACAGCTGATGAGTCTAGTAACCAGACTATAGAAAACATTCTGGGCGCCTGGGTGGCTCAGTGGGTTAAAGCCGCTGCCTTCGGCTCAGGTCATGATCCCAGGGTCCTGGGATCGAGGCCCACATCGGGCTCTCTGCTCAGCAGGGAGCCTGCTTCCTCCTCTCTCCTCTCTCTCTGCCTGCCTCTCTGCCTACTTGTAATCTCTCTCTCTGTGTCAAATGAATAAAAATAAAATCTTTAAAAAAAAAAAAAGAAAACATTCTTACAACTCAATAATGAAAATACAAACATGAGCAAAAGATGCAGAGATTTCCTCAAATAAAGATATATGAATGGCCAAGCAGCACATGAAAAGATGTTTGATATCATCAGTCATGAGGAAAATACAAATCAAAACCACAATGAGCTTTCCTTCAAACCCAGGAGGTTTCCCAAGAAACCGGGAAAGAATGAGTGTTGACGACAAAGTGGAGAAACTAGAGACCTCCATTCCCACCACTGGTGGAAAGGCAAAATGGCACTGATACTCTGGAAAAGTCTGGCAATTACTCAAAAAGTTAAAAACAGAGTTACAGGTACCCTATGATCCACTAATTCCATCGCTATGGAAGCAGCCCACATGTCCCTTGATTGATGAATTAATAAAGATGTGGTGTACGTACACACACACACACACACACACACAGTGGATTATCATCTGGCCATAAAAGAAGGAGGAGATCGTGCCACTGAAGACAACATACATGGAGGGACACAGAAGGTACTATGCTTAGTACAGACTCAGGGTCCTATACTCAGTACAGGCTGAAAAAGACAAATCCCCCTTTTTTTTAAAAAAAGATTTTATTTATTTATTTGACACACAGAGAGAGAGAGAGATCAGATCACAAGTAGGCAAAGAGGCAGGCAGAGAGAGAGGGGGAAGCAGGCATTCCGCTGAGTAGAGAACCCGATGTGGGCCTCGATCCCAGGACTCTGGGATCATGACCTGAGCTGAAGGCAGAGGCTTTAACCCACTGAGCCACCCAGGTGCCTGAAAAAGACAAATCCTATATGACTCTACTCATAAGCAAAATCTAAAAAGCAAATAAATAAATAGAAAGCAGAATCAGACCTATAAATACAGAGAATAAATTGGTGGTTGCCAGGACAGAAGGATGGGGGTGGCTGGGAAAAATGGGTGAAGGGGAGAGAAAGATACAGGCCTCCAGTTAAGGAACACGTCATGGGAAGACAAGATGGTATAGGGAATGTAGTCAACTGTCACAGCGGGACACGTGGGACACAGGGGACAAGTGATAGGTACACTTGTGAACACAGCATCATGCACACACTTGTCAAATCCCTAAATTATACACCCAAAACTACTGTAATATCGTGTGTCAACTATACTCCAAAATAAATAAATAAATAAATAAATAAATAAATAAATAAATAAATAAAATAAAGAGTTACCACATGACCCAGCAATTCCACTTCTATGCATGTCTACCCAGGAGAACTGAAAACTATGTTCACAAAAGCTTATAAACAAATGTTCAGAGCAGCATTACTCAAAACAGCCACCAAGTGGAAACCCAGATGTCCACTGATCAGTGAATGGATCAACAAAATGTGGAGTGTGATTCAGCCACAAAAGTGACTGGAGGTCCTGACACATGCCCTGACATGGTGAACGTCCAAGGCACTCCGCTCGGTGGAAAGGGCCAGTCACAGAGGCCGCGCCAACTGTATGATTCAGTTTCCAGTAAGTGTCCGGAACAGGCGAATCCACAAATCCGTGGAGACAGGAAGTAGATTAGCAATTGCCAGGGCATGTGGGAGGGAGTGGTGGAGAGTGACTGCTAATGGGTACAGGCTTCCTTTTCGGGATAAAAATATTCTGGAGTTAGACCGTGGTAATCGTGGTGCAACTCTATGAGTATACTAGAAGCCACTGAATTGTACCTTGTAAAATGTACATTATCTGGAATGGGAATTTGACCTCGATAGAATAGATGCAGACCAGGATGTAGAACGGGGGCCATATGCATAAATGAAGTGTGTGTCTGGGGGTAAATGCATTCATTTTCTCTCGAAAGATTCCCAAGAAGTTTAATAGCGTTGCCTTCCCAGAAGACTATCCTTCATTTATATATTTCTGTATGGATTGAGATTTTTTTAAGTCATTGCATGGATTTACTTTCAAAATATTTTAAACTTCATTTAAAAATCATTATATGATTCAGTAATACAGGAAGAGTTTCCCAAGGAATATGCCATTATGGTCCCCATTTCTGCACACATCAAAAAATAAAGGCCCAAGATATCTATGCCAAGTATCTTATTGTGGTTTTGAATATTCAGAAAAATTATATTCAGGGAAAAACAGGGCATTGGTTGAGAAGTATTATGGTCAATTTTCCTCTCCAAAAATAGGTACGTGCCAAGATGATGTGCTGGCTGCTCAAGACAGCCCGACAGAGAAGGGGTGCAAACAAAACTACATTTGTAACTGCAGGGATAACTGTACCATCTTCCCCCCAGAGGGGATGAGTGTTTGGGCTGCTTTTAATGAAGTCTGGTCAAGTGGCAGAAGCCACAGACTGTTCCAGTGACTACTTTCTTGGGTGATAAGCATTTAAGTGGATGCTTCTAATACTCAACTAGAGGATGCTGTTGAATAGGACAAGTTTCTGTGTTATGTGATCCTAATCGGGAACTGGAGTTGTAAAAACATTCCAGTGCCCAGAATTTTAACTGGGGGCGCCGAGCAGCCTGGAGAAAGCCGATAGCAGTTTATTAATAATTGCTACCAATGAATCATTTACTACGCAGCCTGCAGTCAGCCAAGCCTTCTACTTCAATGATCTCATTTGCATAACAACCTGTGATGGTGAGCTCCTCATCAAGCCACTAGCAGAATTACCCAAATAAAGGGGATTATCAGAGTCCCCGGAACGTTAGAGTTTCTTTCTGTTGGGGGCATCATCCCAGATCTCTTTGAAGACTTAAAAGTTTGAGTCTAGGGCGCCTGGGTGGCTCAGCAAGTTAAAGCCTCTGCCTTCGGCTCAGGTCATGATCTCAGGGTCCTGGGATCGAGTCCTGCATCGGGCTCTCTGCTCAGCAGGGAGCCTGCTTCCTCCTCTCTCTCTGCCTGCCTATGATCTTTCTCTCTCTGTCATATAAATAAATAAAATCTTAAAAAAAAAAGTTTGAGTCTAACATCACCAAGCAACAGTCCCTCATTGTCCTTGGCACCTCTACGTGCACCCAATTCAGAAGGTTATCCTGCAATGATCACTGGGGGCCGTGACCAAAGGCTGATGCCAGAGTCTAGTAAGTACATGGTTTATAGTTCTAGGACTGGCCGGGATGCCAGTAAACAGTGGCTGAATGAACACCAAGCACCTGCCTCCTCTCTTCTAGACTTCATCTGTACGGAGCCCACATACCCTTTTCTCCTCTATCTGTCCACTGACCCTGGGAAGAAATGTTCCCTTTTACAGCGGGGACAGGGTAGGGTGTGGCTAGAGTAGTGGAATGATTTCTCCACGGGACTACCTGACTTTTGACTCATGTTTATGACAACAGTGCGCCCTGTGTCTCCCAGGAGACACCAACCTGAGCTGGAGGGGGACTGAGGTGCTCTGGTAAGATCTGTCTGACTGTCAGAATTTCTACATTTCAAGAACGGCTATCATCACATGTCAAGCTTTGAAATCTTGGGACTTAAGTTCATAAAGAAGAAAAATATTTAAGATTTAAATTATCCTTCTAAAAAATAGATTTTTATTCTTTAGAGGAGTTTGAGATTCACAGCGAAGTTGAGCAGCAAGTACAGAGTTCTCATTTAGCCCCCTGGGACTCCCATCCCTACCCTGAAGAACCCGTTCTTAGTGTCCCCCGCCAGAGCGGTCCACTTGTCACAACTGATGTACCGACATGGATTCGCCATTACCATTCAAAGTCCATGATTCACACTGGGTTCACTCTGGGTGTTGTCTGGGGTTTGACAAAGGCAGGACAAATATCCACCAATATAGTATCCTACAGAGTCGTTTTATTGCCCTAAAATCCTGTGTTCCACCTTTTCAACCCTCCCTCCTTCCTGCTAACTCCTGGCAACCACTGACCTCTTTATGGTCTCCTTAGTTCTGCCTTTTCCAAAATGTTCTACGGCTGGAATGATCCATGATGTAGCCTTTACAGATTGGCTTGTTCCACTTAGTAATACGCATTTAAATTTCCTTCATGACTTTTCATGGCTTAATAGCTCATTTCCTTTTAGTCCACTGTCTGGACACACTTCAGTGTACAGTCATTGATCCGTTCACTTACCGAAGGACATGCTGGTTGCTTCCAAGTTTGGGCTACTACAAACATCTGCGTGCAAGTTTTTGTGAGGACGTAGGTTTTCAGTCTCTGGGTAAATATTCAGGGACTGCTGAATCATATGGTGAGAGTGTGTTTAGCTTATTAAGAGACTGCCAAGCTGTGTCATTTTGCATTCCCACGAGCAAAGAACAAGAGCTCCCGCTGCTCCACATCCTCGCCAGCGCTGGGAGCTGCCAGCCTTTTTGGATTGTGGCCACTCTTAATAGGTGTGTCTTGTTATTTGTGCAAACCATTTTTAAAAGCTGAACAATTCATTATAAGATGAGTAAGCTTTGGGTATCTAATCTTTAGCGTGATGAGTCTAGTTACTAATACTGTGTTACATTCTTGGAATTTGCTACAAGAGTAGATCTTAGTGATCTCCTCACACACAAAAGAGGTAACTATGTGAGTTGCTGGGTGTATTAATTAGACCACTGCGGTAATCATTTCCCAATGTACACAAATATCAAATCATCTCACTATACATCTCAAGTATACATGATTTTTACCTGTCAATTATAATTCAATAAAGTTGGAAAATTTTTCAATAAAAGTTTAACCATCCGACAAGAAACACTGGGATTCGAGAGCTGGGAAAAAATTCCTAGCTCTACTCTACTTCCCTCTCCTCACCTCTACCATCCAACACACACGTTTCATAAATCAAAAACCACAGGCAGAGAGAACTTACTAGAGGCAGGACAGAGAGTGGAGTTCACAGCTCCTAACTGCGAATCTAATTCTTCCTCTACACATAATATTGCCTTTATTCTCTCATTTGGAAATTATACTTTTTGTGGTAATGGTCCAAGAGACACAGATGATCAAGGTTAACTTGATGTTTGTACTCACACATAACTGGTCTTCAAATCTCTGTGGAATGAATGGCTACGTTCTCTCCCAGGGCCTTACTGTGCTCTCTGACAATGAATGATCATGCAGAGGACCTGTCCCCCAAAAGAATCAAGGACCTCATGTAGGGCTCATTACCTGCATTCCAGGACTTTACATCAAAATGATCATCAGATCATCCAGTCTGACAGGGTAATTCTGATGTGTCCTTACTTATTGAGGGATTTCTCCTTTCTGGGGAAATTAATCTTCTCCACCCTTCTATCAGGTTTTTCTGAACCTACGGGTCTCCGGAGCCTTTTATGAGTTTACCAAACAAGTTCAGCATTCCCTGACGATGCCCCTGGAAGGACTTTGTTGTAGAGGGTAGAAAAATAGAATAAGCTTGAAGGTGCTTTTATTTTTATTTCTTAGATGGTAACCATTACTTGTTGAATACAGGTCTCATGAGAATGAGTGTGACACACATTTTTTTCCCAGGCCCTCATCATCCCATTACCCAGAGGAGACAGGGAAGGGGCGCACTCTTACCAGCTTTGACCAAAATACACGCATCATGATTAATCGAACAAACGCTGGTCCTATTGCAGGTTTCATCGCCAATACAGGTGTAGCACTTCAGGCTATGACCTAGAATCAGGAAGAAACCCTGTCAGTGTTTGTAAGATCACCACTGACTTGTCCTCCTGGCAGCAAAAGGGAGCCCCCACCGCCACTGGTATGGGGCCGAGGTTGGAAACTCATAGCGTGTTTCCCTTCCCACACAAACCTGTAGCAGATATTTTTTCCCAACCTCAAACTACAATTCCAGCAGCATTTTTTGGAGTCTGATACAAGTGCAAAAGGAATTTCCATATTTCAAAATCCACATAACTGAGACACCTGGTTGGCTCAGTAGGTTAAGTGTCTGCCTTTTGCTCAGGTCATGATCCCAGGGTTCTAGGATCTAGTCCCGCATTGGGTTCCCTGCTCAGCAAAGAGCCTGCTGCTTCCCCTGCTTGAGCCCCCCACCTCTCTCTGACAAATAAATAAAATTTAAAAAATAAATAAAAAATAAAATCCACATAACCATGCAATTGAGAAGATTCCTCTTACCTTCAACTAGAAGTGATAAAAAAAAAAAGGAAATGCTTAATCTGCAATGTAATGACATATTAAAAGGAAACTATTAAGAGAAAAAACTAACAGAATTCTATAAATGCCTTCCAGGCCACGAATACGCTCTGTTTGATCACATTCTCACAGACTGATATTCAGTTATTTGGCAGTACGTATCTGTGTGAAAAGACATTTTCAAAGATGAAATCTGTAAAATCTCACAGAAGAACGTCATGTTAAACCCAGACCAAGTGTTGGTTTTAGAACCCAAGGGCTGACTTGTAGTTCTAAGGCCAACGCCTACATTCATCACGCAGGGAAGGGAATTCTCCAGAAGGCCAGAAGAAAGTGGCTCCTCACTATCCGAGCATCATAGGAATCAAGCTCTTTCGAACATATAAAATGGCCATGCTTGCCTTCACCGGTGTAAAATCCCACCTAGCAGAGGACCCTCTGATTTGTGAAGGTTCCAGATTAACCTTTGAAATGTCAGCCCAAAAATGCTCCCCCACCCACTTTGTTTGCAGATGACAAGACAGATGCCTGGAGAAGTGAAGTGGCCCACCCAAGGACACCTGAAGGACACCGGAGCCAGCCCCCACTCCCAGGGGCCAGGCTCCGCTAACCCACTCTGCCTCCTTCCTCCCAATGTTAGCGTTAGTCATGCCTGTGTGAGAGGGGAGCCACCGTGAGAAGGGACGAAGATGCGCTCTTTCTGCAGGCCCCTCCCTGTTCCAGATGTGTACACATGCGTGGGAAGGGAGGATGCAAGAGGGAAGAATGTTCTAGCCTGGATACTTGGGAGGGCCACCTGAAAAGGCTGTTCTGAGGACTGACTCTTCTGGTTATAGCCAGACCTCATCTGGCTTCTAGACGGTCCGTTAAAAACAGAGGAACCAAAGCTCACACCTGGAACTTGTGTGGGGCAGAGACACAGCTAACATGTTCACTCGGGGTGCAGAGATCCCATAAACCTCCATGCTAAGCTCTTGATCTTGGCAGAACTGTTATGAGAGGTAGGCTCAGTGACCTCCAGCCCCATGTTTGAAGAGAAAACTAGGACTAAAATGTTAACTTGTCCGAAGTCCCAAGTTACAGAAAGTTGGGACTCAAACCCAGGCCATTCGTTCTAAAACCCGAGCTTGGTTTAACCGTGACGTTCTTCTAACGGTCCAGAGCAGGAAAGAAAAGCAAAGAGCATAAACCGTGAGGGGATCCGGCTCTGGGCTAACGGAGGTGAGGGGAATGCTCCCCTGCATTTTCCTCAGAGCCTAGGCGGCAGCCAGGGAAGCATCTTCTCTGGGTGTGCTTGAGCTCTGGACATACCCTGATTCTCTGTGGAAGGGCTGGGGACCTGTCACAGAACAGGTGCTGGCCCCGAACCCAAGCCTGCTCTGTAAACAGATGCCGACTGGTACAGATCGGGCACAACGAGGTGATTCCAATCACAGGAAATACACCGGGCAGAAGAACAGGGCCGAGCACACCGTGCTGTCACGGGGTGAGCCCCATCACCACCGACCCCGGGTGTCAGTGACAGAGGTGGGGAGGGAGGGTCATGACGGCTCTTTCCTTTCAGAAAGGGAGAACATATCCAAATGTGTCCTTGGGCTGGTTCCTTCTTTGCCTCAGTTCCCTCAACCGTAAAATGGGAATAACAACAGATCCCTCATGGGGTGGCTGGAAGGGTTAAGTGAGATTGGGCTTGGCACCGTCCCGAGGACACAGAAAGAATTCAATATATGGTAGCTGCTAAAGCTAATACTATCTAAGACATGCTCTGACACGGCAGAGATCTCGTCATTGTTCATTGCATTGCTACTTCCCTTTCTGCCTCTCGCCCACCAAAAATCCCCCCGAAAAACTGGAAGAACTAACTGGACAGAGGCCGAAAAAAACATCTGATCCTTATCATGAAGCAAAGCAAGTAACACAGGTGTTTCTTTTTATCTTTTTTTTTAAGATTTATTTGAGAGAGAGTGAGTGAGTGGGTGGAGAGGCAGAGGGAGAGGGAGAAGCAAACTCCCCACTGCGTGTGGAGCCTGATGTGGGGCTTGATCCCACAACCCTGAGGTCATGACCTGAGCCGAAATCAAGAAGTGACCATCTAACTGAGCCAGTCAGGCGTCCCAGTAACAGAGGTGTTTCTACCGTTACAGAACTGAGACTCGGGAACACGCAACTACTTCTAGGAACCAGGGAGGGGTGGCTGGGGAAGGAGTTCAGAGCAGACACTCTGGTGCCAGTCCTTTGGGGCTCAAACTCGGGCTGCACCACTTCTGTGTGACATTTTACAAATTATTTCATCTCTTTGGGCCTTAGACTGGTCATTTCTGAAACGATGGCAAAAACAGGACCTAGTCCATAGAGGGGACATGAGGATTCAGTAACCGAGTGCATACAAAATGCTGAGAACAGCGGTCGTCACACAAACGCCGTGAGCTAGCTGCGGACGCTGCTTCTAGGGTCGCCATCATTGTCCTCGTCACTATCACACAGCGGTCGCCCCCACGCAGAAGGATGGAGCTCAGCACTTTAAAGATGGCGCCCACTGGCGTCCCCAACAGCTGGTGAGAGGGGGAAACTTTAGCTGCTGCGTGTACCCCCAGCCCTGCTCTCCCCAAAAAGCTACTCTGTCACCCAAGACGGCTGTCACTCAGGAAGGTGCTCCAAGGAGAGCAAGAATGTAAAATAGGAAGGAGCGGTCACACAGCCCTGGACCTGTCACACTGGAAGGCAAAGGAAGCAAAGCTAGGTCCGAGGCCAGTGGCATCTGCTCTGTCTTCCTGAGGCCTAAGGAAAAGGAAGCTTATGATCAAGGTGACCTAGATGCACTAAATCCATGTCCCCTTGGACCACTCACCTGAATGGCAGAGGACAGCCAGGATGAGCAGTAGGATGACTCCTCCTTTGCTTCCCATTGTGATTGTCCAACAGAATCTAGAAGGAAGGGACACAGACGGCTGTCATGCACCAACAAAGGGCTGTTGGCTATTTCAGAAACCAACAGGTGGAAGGCCTGGAACCTTCAGGAAACATGGGGAAGGAGTTAGCAGAGCAAGAAATAGTTTGGGGTGCCACGAACCAAGGTGCTCTCCTGGTCCCTCCTCTTGCTCCCAAACCTCAGGTTACTGAAGAAATGCTCCCCGTCCTGGTGAGAGGGGCAGCTATGGGAAGTCAACGCACACCGGGCCAAGCATCAGCAATCCCCGGGCCCTGCCCAGCGCTCACCTACAGTGGCCAGGAAAAAACAAGTTACCTTTGACTAAACCTCAGTCCCTCCAAGCCGCAGCGGTCATGATCATGCAGTGGGGATAACAATCTCTTCCCCATAAGGGTTGTTGAATCAAGTGGGAATACGAGAAAAATAATATAGCAACTACGATTCCCACTCTCCTGGCCCCGCCCCAAGCTGCTGACTGAGCAGGGGGGCCCCTAGAAGGGCCACCTCTCCAGGCCATGCCACTAAGTGTGTCAGACCAAAGGGGTGACTCTGGCGGGCACCCGCAGGCCTTCTGCACAGAACAGGAGGCAAAGGGTTAGCAGCACAGAAGCTCTGGCTCCTCACCTGAGCCAAGTGTGGTGGACACAGTGCCTTGTTCACCTCCTCCCCTCTGGGGAAGTAAAGAGGGGTAACTCTGAGGACCAGTCCCCTTAGATTAATGCCTATGTGTGTGGCAGTGAGCGTCAGGGGAGGAAACCGGAGGGCCGAAATGCCTCAAACCCTCCTCACACCTGACGAGGAAGTGAAAACACAGAGAAGTTTCTCATTGTCTAAGTCTAAACCATGAGTGGCAGATCTAAGAGGTCTCCCAATCCCACCGCTACTTCCCCGACCCCAGCCTGACACAGGAGGCAAGAGCCTCTACACCAGGGTGCGCCACGCTCTCCTCCTCTCGGCCCCACAGGCCCGGACAGGCCGGGGCTCCGGCTGGGCGAGCCCCCACGCTCCTCTCAGTTAGGAACGTCATCCCTACACCTCTGAAGGTCATCTGCTGCTCAGAAATCAGCTGATCAAGGTCAGGGGAGGGTTGAGAAGCAGAAAGAACAGGTTCTGGCATTGCCCAAAGACGAAAGCGCCGAGGAGGTCATGCCCGGATGAAAGAGACAGGTTGCCTTCTGACGTGTGGGGACCCAGGGAGAAAATCAAACAGAGCCTGGCCTTCCTTTACAAGTTGAGTAACCTCCTCCTCCCTCTGGTGTCTTCAGTATCTACAACAGCCTCCGAATGGCCACCCTCCCCCCCCAATGCCGACCCAGCTGGGGGTTAGCTGCCCTCCGCAGCCCTGCACAGTGAGGACATGAGGTGTCCTCAGGTGTCCAAGGGCAGGAGTGGAGAGCTTGGACGCGGGCGGGCCAGAGGCCTGGCCCTCAGGGCCAGCTCGGTCACTGCCCCCCGAACCGCATTTACCTCAGCTGTAACTAGGGGGGTGCAGAGGCGCTTCCCAACACTGTGAGGAGTCAGTGAGATAAAACAAGTTAAGCGAGTATGTGTTGAGACACAGCCAAGCACAGCCAAGTAGTGGTTGTTACCAACCACACGCACAGGCCTCTTGCCCCAACTTGGACGGGCACGTCTACCACACCTCCCGGTCCGAGGATCTGAGTATCCATGGATCTTTCTTCCTGGCCTCTGACCCTGAGAGGTGGGGGCCCTGAGGTCTCCGCACCCTAACGGATGAGGAAGAGGCCTCGGCCCCTCATGGTGACACCCCGTGCCCTCTGCCTGGAGCCGGATGAGGGACACGGAAGAGCCCTATCCACTCTCCCCTCACCAGTGAGTGAACTCGTGAGCTGGCCTTGGCCCCCTGCCAGCTCCCGGCCTGGCTCCTCCCTCGCTCAGAAGTTTCTGGGGAGAGAGAAGGATTTACATGCTCAAGTGAGACCGGGCTCAGGTCTGTGAAGAACAGCTGCCTGCGAGTAAGCAAGGAGAGGAAGGAATCCATCTGAAGGGCAGGAGCTACCCGAGAAGAACGGCTACAACACCTGGTGTCCCCACTGGAGGAGGCGGCAGGGAGCTGGCGAGGCATCAGGCTGGTGGGAACTGCGGCTCCAGGCTTCCCCTGGAGTGGCCATTAGCAAGGACACCACAGGGTGCTACACAAGCCGGGGTCCTGGGTGGAGCACATGAGAAAGAACCTCTCCTAGGAAAGGCTCATGTCTTAACAAAAGCAGAAAAGAAGCCATGAACTGGGGAAGGGAGAGGCTTTTGGGTCTGGTCTGGAGAGTTCGATCACGGCCTTGGGCAGCTCTGGCTCTGCCACTTCTGTGGTTAACTCAACCTCTGAGCTTCTCTCTTTCTTCAGCCAGCCTGGGGACAAGGACACAGATCACAGGGGACAATGCCTGGCACTCCAGAAGGCACTCAAAAAGCAATGGCCACTACAGTCTTACTGAAAAGTCGTGAGGTTACGGGGAGGAAGCAGCTGGGTAGGGAGGTGCTGGGGGGCGAGGGGTAGGGGATGCGGGGGTGCAGTAGGGAGCCATAGGTGAGGAAGCCAGACAAACACCCCGAAATGGATAAGCCGGGGACATCTCAGGCCCCAAACATCGAGCAGCCCCCAGCTTTTCGGGTTGGATGGGGAGTATCAGGTCTTGGTTTCAACATGCCGCCCGGCTGACTGGGGATTGTGGCGGCATGACTTGGCTGGCGGAGGACAGAGGTCGCGGGGGGAGCAAGGGGCCAGTGTGTGGATGCTAAGGTGAAGCTGTTCAAACTGAAGTAGGACCAGGTCTTCACCAACAACCACGACTAAAATAGACATGTCCTAGGGCAAAATGTTGTTATGGAGTGGGGAGGCGAGGGAGGACGGGAAAGACGTGGTGGTTTCCAAGCAATTTTATAAGTGCCCCCAAAATGTTGATCGTAGTGGATGCTAAGCAGGATTCCTTATGATTTCTTGCTTCTCTTCCTGACCCTTTGCTTTCTGCCATACTTTCCTCAACTGTTCTTTCATGAACCAGGCATGACTTTCATAATTAGGAATATCGGGGAAATCGCACATATAATGTTCCCCATCTATCACCTATTTTTGGGCAAATCTTTTTCTTTTTTTCTTTTTTATAGTAAGTGTTTGGAGCAATTTTATTTTATTTTAAGATTTTATTTATTTATTTGAGAGAGAGACAGTGCACAGAGGGAGAGTGGGGGGGGGGAAGCAGACTCCCTGCTGAGGGATTTGACAGCCTGATGTGGGATTTGATCCCAGGACCGTGAGATCATTACCTGAGCCGAAGACAGACGCTTAACTGACTGAGCCACCCAGGCACCCCTTGGCAAATCTTTCTTGGAATGAAAACACAAACAAACAAACTGAACGTCCTGATTTCAAATGCTTCCCCCTGGTCTAAAACAGCCTCCAATGGACAATTTAAATGATGCCCATGAGTAAGTGTCCGTCAGATGGTGGCTGAGGCAGAGAAGCTGACCTGACTCCTCCAATCTACCCACGCCAAAAGCTCCCATGCAAGATGCACCCAGAGGGCCTCAATGCTCTCTTTTCCAAACATACGAACTCACTGAAACAGCCAACAGTGAATTTAATGATTGCAAACAGACCACAGCGACTCCGAATAAGGTCCACCAAATAAAGACAGGTGAGCCTACTAGAAACGCCATTTTGTTGTTGTAAAACTCACTTGAGGGCGCCTGGGTGGCTCAGTGGGTTAAAGCCTCTGCTTTCGGCCCAGGTCATGATCTCAGGGTCCTGGGATCGAGGCCCGCATCGGGTTCCCTGCTCAGCGGGGAGCCTGCTTCTTCCTCTCTCTCTGCCTACTTGTGATCTCTCTCTGTGTGTCAAATAAATAAAAATAAAATCTTAAAAAAAAAAAAACTCACTTGAAGCCAGCCTTAGGGAATTTGGACGGGCTTTCCTGGGAGGTCCTGAACTTGACTCAGAAGTTCTGGGGTGCTCCAAATAGGCTTCTTATCGCGGGATGAGGTAAATACTCATTACTCACTCAAGGATGCACACCCGTTGTTTAAAATAGCAAAAATCTGGCAACAGATGTGCCTAGATGTAAATTACCATACAATTCCTTGGTGGGGGAGTGCAGAGCCATGAGGAATGCCAGCCAGGGGAGGCTGCTCAGTGCCTTAGGAAAAAGTCAGTCTAAAAATAGCTATAATCTTACTCCTTTTTCTTAAAGATACAATGCTTGGAATACAGTACCACCTCTTCTGAACATTTTTGGAACCCATGGTGGACAGAATGGTAGAACTACTGGTAGCTTATTCATGCCAAAATATATTCTCTTAATACTAAACATTTTTGTAGAAAGAGTCCTCAACGTGATAGCAGGGTAATAATGTACTTATGAACCATTTCACTTGTAGCTTAACTTTTTATTTTTCTACTACTGAACCTGATTAGGTATAAAACATATATATCACCTTTCAGGATTGGCTTGAGGTAAAAAAAGGTTTCGTGTACATACGCTCTCCTGCGTCTGTCTGACAGCTCATTCGTTTAGTCATACTCTTTATTTGTAAAATATGAGGCTCAGGAGATTTTCCAGAAGTCCTGAGAGAGCAAGACCTATATTCTAATCCCACATTGCTGCCAACTCACACAACCTTCAAACCGTCCATCCCTTTACTTTCACTCCTCACTTGTGAAGGGGTAATAATGATTTTATATAATGAAAAACATAAGGATAGGACTTGAGAAGTTTATAGCCCAATGTGGACTAAAACACAGCAGGTTAAGGAAGAAGCAAGCGGACAAATGAACATCAACCTGATCACTATTTATTCACTTGCATCCACGGAGACGTAAGAGGAAGCTAAAACGTTGCAAGGTGATTTACAAACACAGGCATTCCCTGTGAAGTTCCTGAAAATGTTTTGGGTAGCAAATTTATATTTAAATTCCATCATACCCCCTAGATTTCATTATTTTAAAAGGAAAACAAAGACATGTTTCTGTCCATCCAAAAACTCCAACCAGTCCTTCCAAATATCTATCCATCTAAACGATCCACAGGAATTTAAATACAAAGCATTCAGCACACCAACTATTTAATGACATAGCTGAAGCAAACAAAAGGAATTCACTGGTGGGTCCCTTTACTGCTGTGAAGTAGGTTCAATCTCGACACCTATGCCCCCTGCACCCCACAACAATTGTCTATGAGCCTGCTGGGAGCAGGTGTCCAGGCAGGCACTGTGTTAGTGACGTGCTAAACCAGGCAAGGCCCTGCTCTTGGCAATCCAGCAGAGGTGGACACCAGCTGGTGCTAAAGACTAGGAAGAAGATAAAATAAGGGCACAGCACTGGTTCTAAACCTTGAGTGGCCGAAGAATCATCTGGAAGGTGGTTAAACACAGATGTTGAGTCCCATCTAGAAGTTTTGAGTCTCTGGGTCTCAGGGGCCCAGGATTTTGCATTTCTAACCAGGCACACACTGAGAACCACCGGGTTAGTGAGTGACCAGGGACAAGGGTGAGGCTGCTTTATACAGGGTTGGAAGCATCACTAACCATGCTGTGAGATAAGCTGTCCGTTCTGATTAAATAATTAAAGTCTTCTTCTTTTACGGCCGATGTGATGATACTGGGTCCAACGTCACTGAATGCCAGCTGTAAGCAAACACTTCTTTCAGTGAGCAAAAGTCATGGCTAGTTGCTATGCTGGTGTTTGACATGTTAACTGCATTGAATCCTCACACAAGGCTGTAAAGTAAATTTAATCCCTGCCTCCATTTATCAAAGGAGGGAACTGAGGGTTGACGAGGGGACTGAACTAAGACAACAGTGGTAGGTAGGATAAATAACGGCTCTCCCAAGAGATGTCCACATCCTAATTCCATGTGCCTGTGAATACTGGCAACCTTGGATGGCAAGTGACTTTGTAGAGGAGATTAAGGTTACAGATGGTTCTGGATTATCCAGAATCACGTGGGTGATTACAATGAAGAGAATGAGGAAGACAGCAGGGTCTGTCAGAGAGATGTGAAAACAGAAGCAGCAAGAGGGGCTGCCTCGGTCTGTGGAGCATGTGACTCTTGATCACAGAGTTGTAAGTTCAAGTCCCACGTTGGGTGCAGAGATTACTTAAAAATAAAATCTGGGGGTGCCTAGGTGGCTCAGTTGGTTAAGCGTCTGACTCTTGATTTCAGCTCAGGTCCTGATCTCAGGGTTGTGAGATCAAGCCCTACACTGGGCTCCATGCTGGGCGGAGTGAAGCCTGCTTAAGATTCTCTCTACTTCTCCCTCTGCCCCTCCCCACCCGGCTCACACAGTCTCTCTCTCTAAAAAAAAGAAAAAAAAAGAAGGCACAAGAGGCTCAAGGAGGAGGATGGAGCTCTCCTACTACTGCTGGTTTTGCAACTGGATGAAGGGAGCCCACAGCCGAGGCACACCGGTGGCCTCTGGAATAGTCCTCAACTGACACATGGCCAGGAAGAGATGGGACCTCAGTCCTCCTACCACAAAGATTCTATTGTGCCAATAACCTGAATGAGCAAGAAACAGATTCTCCCACAGAGCCTCCAGAAAGGAACGCAGCCCCAGTGAGACCTGTGACAGACTTCTGATGTATGAAAGCAAGATTAATAATCTGTGTTAAGCCACCAAATTTGTAGTGATTGCTTCAACAGCAATAGAAAACTGGTACAAAGTCAGAGCAGCATTGAAACCCAGGTCCAAGGTCTTAACCGCAGTTAAATGCCCTGGAAGAGAGACTTCCCCTGAATTCAGTGTCTGAAATAAATAATTTAAGCTGAGGCCATGGAGAAGAGACTTTACATCAGCACTGGTTGCAAGAGACTCACAGAGACCCAGCAGATCCATCACTACTCCGAGAAGTGTGACACCATAGAGGCTGATGGATGTTAAGGCTAGACGTGTCCTCAAAAATAAAACCTAGGGCGCCTGGGTGGCTCAGTGGGTTAAAGCCTCTGCTTTCGGCTCAGGTCATGATCTCAGCGTCCTGGGATCGAGGCCCGCATCGGGCTCTCTGCTCGGCAGGGAGCCTGCTTCCTCCTCTCCCTGTCTCTCTGCCTACTTGTAATCTCTCTCTCTGTGTCAAATAAATAAAATCTTTAAAAAAAAAAAAATAAAATAAAACCTAATGTGCTAATTTTCTGGAAAATTCTTGGAGGCCCAGGGGATGAAGTTACCTGTCCCAAGGCAACAAGCTGTGGCAGAACCACACGGGGTGGGTCCACTTCCATTCAGCAGGGGCTGGTAGCTCACAAGTGGCTTAGCATTACTGTCGGAGGCCTGAATTGCCTCCTTATCATCCTGGACACAAACCGCACCTGCAGCGGCCATGCGTGCAGAGACGCCCAGGCAGAAATCAGCTACTCAGCTCAGAGAAGTCACTGCATCAGAAGGCAGAGACAAACATCACATATCATCATGGCCATCATAATGGCTCCTCCCAGCAACCCTGACTTCCTCCTAGCACAGATAACCACCCCAAAACTCTCTAAACCACATAAATCCGGCAGCTTGCCTCAGGAGGGTCTGCTCTGCCATTTGTTCCAGGACCCCAAGAGCTGGGGAGCTTTCTTCTTCTGAGAGACCCTCCTCCCTGCCTTGCCCTTTGAGATTACGCATGCACCACCCAAGGTTCAGTGAAGATTTTCACGAAGATCTGGGGCCTAGGTAAAAATACCTCTTCCCCTTTGGAAATACCTCTTTCCCGGCAATGAACATTCTGAGCTCTGTGTGCCTTTCTTGGAGGACTGGGAGTGAGATGTCCCCGTGGGGAACAGGAACAGCTGCTGTGGGGTCACAGCAGTGGTCCCCGAAATATTAACAGCCATGATTGTTCTCCACAAAGAGGTGCCACACTAATTTCCATGAATCATCTCCATTAGTTCTGATAACACCCTATGAAGAATACGTCTATTATTTTACTGACAAGAAGGGGAGGCTAGGGCGCCTGGGTGGCTCAGTCCGTTGAACGGCTGCCTTTGGCTCAGGTCATGATCCCAGGGTCCTGGGATTGAGTCCTGCATCAGGCTCCCTGCTCAGTGGAGAGACTGCTTATCCTTCTCCCTCTGCCTGCTGCTCTGCCTACTTGTGCTCTCTCTCTCTCTGTCAAATCAATAAATAAAATCTTAAAAAAAAAAAAAAAAAGAAGGGGAAGTTAAAAGCTTGCTCAGGATTACCCAGCCAGCAAACAGCAGAGTCGAGGTTCAAACCCTGGTGTGTTGCCAGGGCCCCGGACCACTACCCTGTGACACATGAACTTGGGAGGGAAGTGCAAATTCACCACTTCTCCTCACTGCACACCTAGCTTCAAACTGTACCTGATTCTGGGTGGATTCCAGAGGCAACAGATTAAGCCAGAACAAGGCCCGGCAAAGTGGTAGAAAAGAGGTGTTTCCCCGAGAACTGAACACCAAGTAATCTCTGGGTTAACTATCGTGTTTGAAGTCTCTCCCTCCCTTTCAAAAATTTATTATCACAAGCTAATGTGAAAGAGGTGCCGTGTCTCTACATGGGTAAAATATGCGCCGATTTGTTTAGAAAGAAGTGGAAGTATTGCAGGCGAGAGGGGTGGGGAGCCAGGTCTCCGCTGGGGCCCCCCTGACCTCTTTAGGAAAGTCACCACCCGGACAACACGACTTTTTAAAAGACTCAGCTGGTCACAGGGGGCGGCGCCTTCCAAAGGGACACAGCGGACGGCAGAAGTAAGGAAAACACCCTCCAAAAGGACACGCTGATGGGGCCAGCGGAGGGGTGTGCGGTTTCACAGACTGGGCCTCCCGCGGGCAGAGGGCCAGAAGCCGCGGCCAGCGTGAGTCACGGACGCCCGCGCTCAGCCGGCCACCTCCGAGGGGCCATTTCCCGGACACCAGGCGGGTGTGCCAGCGAGGGGACAAATGGGACATGTTCGCTCGGCGCCTTTTCAGCTTCCAGGGAGCGCCTGCTTCTCATTAAACCACCACACAAACCACTAGGTAACGTTTCTTTAAAATCCCGCAGTCAGACTCCGCCAGACAAAACGCCACACCAGACTCGGACTTAAAATGTCTACGTTTCGGCCCCGCCCTTCTCCCCAATCCCCAATGTGTACGTCTAGCCCACGTCTGTGACCACTCGGCGGGGAGGGGGAGTCTCTTCCCTAAGTTACAACAGCTGCCCTTCGGTGACGCGCGGGCAGGCGGTGGGGTTCCGGAAAGACCCTCCCGACGCGACGGAGGGCACGGCGCGCGGAACCTGGGGTGTTTCGAGAAGAGCGCCCTCCTCCCCCCGCGCTTCTCTTTTTGTTAACAAAGGAAGCCCGCGCTCCGCCGGGCTCTCTGGGGAGTCCCAGAAAGGCCTCCAAGGGCCTCCGGTGCTGGGATGCTGCAGGCTGCGGGCGGCACGGAGGGGTCTGGGGAGGACGACCGAAGCACCTCCCGGCGTCCGGGGTCTCCGCCCGCCCGGGCCCCGATGCCGGTGAGCTCACGCGCCGGCTTAAGCTCGCTGGGGCCGCAGACTCCCGGTGCTGCTCGGCCCCCTCCCCGCCTCCGACCTTACCTGCCTGCGAGCCAGGTCCCGCAGCTAGCACCAAGCCGCTTGCGCGCTCCGCCCCGCCCGTCTTTATAGCCTGCGCCGGGCTCCGCCCCCTCCCGCAGGCCCCACCCCCGCCGAGGCGCCCGCAGGACCCGAGGGCCGCCGGCTGGGAGTGCAAGGTCACCCTAGTCCTAACGCTGCATGCAGACCCTTGGCACTCACCGTTCGCTCCCAGAACAGCCCAGCGGCGGCCGGGCAACCAGCTCTGGCCAGGCAGCCGGGAAGCCACTCCTCGCAGAGCGACTCAGGCTCCCAGGTTCAGAAAGATTTGGAGACTGCGTGGCGCCTGGGTGGCTCAGTCGGTTAAGCGTCTGCCTTTGGCTCAGGTCCTGATCCCCGAGTCCTTGGATTGAGTCGAGTCCCCCACGTGGCTCCCTGCTGCTTCTCCTTCTGCCTCTCTGTCTCTCATGAATAAATAAAGAAAATCTTAAAACAAAGCAAAACTAAAGACCGTGACCAAGACCTTTAAAATCCCCAAGACAGAAAATGTGTAGTGTCCTCCTCCGATCTGTTACAGGAAACAAAAATATGTACCTCCATGAATTTTGATGTTCCCTTCATTGAAAAAAATATATATTAAAATGTTTCAAAAAAACTTCCTTGTGCCCGTGCCAAGCTCCCACTTTGGTGGGGCTGCCAGTTTATCCAACCCGGCTTGCAGCCAGAGTTTCCTTTTTTTGCATGAATTCATGAGATACATTTTATGCAAGGAAGTCATATGATAACCGATTATGACATGTGCCTTCTACCATGATTCTCCGGCAGATTTGGGTTATCAGGGAATGACTTTCAGATGGTGGTGCCCAAGTCTTGATTTTCCTCTCAATGAATGGGAGTCTCAAATCAGGACTTGCTTTGATATTTAAAATGTGTCAGCTTTGGGGCACCTGAGTGGCTCAGTCCTTAAGCCTCTATCTTAGGGTCAGGTCATGATCCCAGTCTCCTGCTCATCAGGAATCCTGCTTCTCCCTCTCCCACTCTCCCTGCTTGTGTTCCCTCTCTCGCTGTGTCGCTCTGTCAAACAAATAAATAAAATCCCAAAATAAAATGTGTCTGCTTAAAACAGTGAATACATGTATTTCCTTGTTTACAAAACTCTTTCACATGCATTTTCTCATACACATCCTATTAGCTGTTCCCTCCTTGCAACTCTTGGATTCTGAGATGCCATTGTCTCCTAGTTTTGCTTCCAGCTTCTTGATCTTTCAGTCTTAAGTCTTTTCCACTACCTCTTCTAAATCCGGTGTTGCCAGGGTTGGACTGAGGCCTTGCTGTGTGCTCCCTGGGAGAGAGTACTGCATCCGCTTAGTTTTGCCTTGGCGATATGTATGTTTGCAGATAGTTTGCAAATCTTTATTCTCCATCCCTGACCACTCTCTCAATCTTCATATTCATCTGATTGCTGGAATCTGTATGTCCTACAGGTATCTTGAATTCAAATATATCCAAATCTCATGTCCAGTGTCTAACTTTATTTCCTGCATTTTCTTTTTCATAAATGAAGCCAGAAACCTGGGGATCACCTTTGACTTCTTCTACTCTCTCACATTTAATCACCAACTCCTACTTACTCTTGTAGATAACTGTTTCATCCTCTTTTCACCCCACTCCCACTGCTACTGCCCTAACTCAGGCCTGTAAGCACGTCTCGTGGAATTAGAAGTTCTTCACACCAGGTCTGTATGGTGCCCGTTCGTTCCTGCATTACCCCTTCCCCACCCCCTTCTCGATCCTCCACATGACTGCTGGAGACCTGGTTGGTTTACACCTCCAGCCCAGTGTTTGACTTTACTTCACAGGAGAAAAATAGCCTTTAGCTGTTTGCTGCTATTTAGGTATTGGTCTCATCCTGATCTATCAAACTTCAGACAAATGAGTCAAAGATGGGCGGTGGTCTCAAGGGACCTCAGAAGCAGAAATGGCCTTCACTCTACAAAAGCATAAACTGGCCAACTGTTAGATCCCTTCTATGTGTGAATACACATTCTTGGTGATGAAATAACACTTGAGTGTGTTATTAACTAATCAATCACACCCTGGTATGAACGACAGGTCACTCATTCAACATACTAAGAGAATGTGAATTTAGATGAAAGGATAAATAAGCCTGAAGTATTCTAAGGAACAAGAATTGAATGAGGTTGCAGGGGAGATATGGGGCATAATGAGGACTCTGTGAACAGAGAGGAGGTCAACCAGAAAAGACAAAGATGCAAAAATGGCAGGGAATCCTGCGAATAGCTTTAACTTTCAATATTAACTAGTTTTAAATTATTGTTTTATTAAGTTTGTTTTTTAAAAAATCAGTAGGTTGACTTTTTTTTTAAAGGAGAGATAAGCATAATAGGATTTGGTAGCCTGATGATAAAATTTTAAAAAGCAGGAAAAACTGCTTATTCCATTTCAGAATATTCTGACATGTGCCAATAGGAAAGGGTCTTCATGGTCCCTGGGGGCAACAGCTTAACCCCATATACACTTCCCTCTTCCTACAGTTTTCCCTACAAAAGAAGTATTCTTGGGGTGCCTGGATGGCTCAGTTGGTTGGGCGTCTGCCTTGGGCCCAGGTCTTGATCCCAGGGTCCTGGGATGGAGCCGCATGTCGGGCTTCCTGCTCCCGGGGAGCCTAAATAAATAAAATCTTAGGGGAAAAAAAAAAAAGAAGCACTCTTGGGGAAAATGAAAGGTAGAGCATATGACAGGATATAGTCAAAGCCAGGAAATAACTTTGAATGGGCCTCTGGCAACAGGAAAATGAATTTCAATTTCATCTTCCATCCTGACAGCAAAGGCTGATTAATATTAGTTTATGGAAAATAGACAATTACACAAAATACAGGATCAGAACCAAAATTCGTTTTTAAAATGTGAGTTTTTGCCACTTGGAGGATTTCATTCCAAACTCTCAATTATATAATTACAAAAACATCCATGTTTCAGGAAAACATACTTAATCTTAACATAAAATTCATGTCACTTATCACAAAGTTAGACAGTCAAGTGTATAAAGGAGAAACAAAACAAAAGTAGTATTACAAATTCAGACTACATGAGACATTGTGAAGACTCTTGTTAATAAACAACACAATACATACTTTTACACCCTACATTTCAAAAATGATGCATCTGTGAACAATATGATAAAGGTCATAGCGGTTAAAGACTTTAAATTCAAAGTTGTCATATGGAAGATTTTAAATTAAATTCAAGGTTGGTAGAGTTGAAGACTAAAATGCAAGGCCAAAGT
The DNA here is from genome assembly GCA_002007465.1 of Ailurus styani. Classification (NCBI taxonomy): domain Eukaryota; kingdom Metazoa; phylum Chordata; class Mammalia; order Carnivora; family Ailuridae; genus Ailurus; species Ailurus styani. The sequence goes on from LNAC01000137.1 coordinate 2,942,225, forward strand.
CATAGTGATGAAGTTCAAGGTTGTAGTGATGAAAACTTTAAATTCAAGGATAGATTGTCTAAGAAAGGACAAACAACTAGCATTCGAGCTATTTAGTTAGTTCCCTGTGAGTACAAAATATATAGGAATCACTAAATGGATTAGCCTAATTACAAATTCTGTTCATTTCTAAATAATTCACAACTGCAAGAAGTCTTTTCACAGAATCATTCAGTCACGTAGTTTCTCTCTCTCCTTGTGTAGGTATTTCTGCTACATTTTTCAATCCTTATTCAAAACAATTCCCTCCCATTTCCATATTTGTATTAGTATAAAATAGTTTGAAACAAAGAAATATGTGTTCTTTAACTAGAGAACTATTCTCCCACTGACTTCCAGAAGAGAGAGAAAGAAAAAAAGATTCCCATTTCCTCCTTTACTTCAAAAACACAAAGCAAACCAAAATAATCCAACTCCTAACATGGTGTCGCATAGAACCCAGGGCCTGGAACAATGTTTCATGCTAGTTTTCCTGCTATATGCGGAGAACAATTTAGTTATGTACATTATTTGGAAATCTATTTAACAACTGGATTCATGCCAGTGCTTTCATCAGCACAGCCTCCCTAAAAAAGGCGAGAACAGCGGCGTCTGCGAATGGGAACGTCAAAGACTCTCCTCCGTCTCTCTTCCTCATCCTCCTCATCAGACTCATCCATATCTGCAGAGTCATCGTCGTCTTCTTCCTCCTCTTCCTCCTCTTCCTCTTCCATCTCTTCATATTCATCAGGACCCATCTCCTTGAAAGAGAAAACAATCTTTTGATAAGAACTTCTATCAGGTTTTTATACTTATTTTATGCAAATTATCTAGAATCTAAACAATTGGACATGCCAAATAGGAATTTTGAGAGTTGACCCGTGTATTTCCATAAATGCACATGCTGATGAAAGATTCTAGAATGTATATACATATAGCACATGTTTTAAAAGGCTCAATGTGGTTTTAATGGTAAATCTATTTCATTAATACAGTACTTCTATTTTACATGGTAGTTGATAATTTGTACAAGGCAGCCAACAGACCATGTCTAACAACCCGAGATAAAATTTTACTGGATTTATTTTAGTGTATTAAGTAACAATTCTTTATTAATCTATATGCTGACAGAAAAGAGGACTCAAAAATATTAATAAGGTATGACCTCTACTGGTAACTTTTATGTACTGTCAGGAAGTCTAAGACTTCTGTTGAACTCCTACTATAAAGACATATCATGTCAATTCAACCACTAGGGGCAGCCTCTACTTTGAAAGTAACTTGCTGAAGGCTCTCAGAATAGGGCAGGCAACAACGAGGCTGAACATGCAGTATCTGAACATCTCATGGAAACTTCACTTCTGCTTAAGCAGTGTCTCTAAGGAAGTCTTGGCTTACTCTGCTGTCAGTTTTCCTCTCTCATACATCTGAAGACTCAATCAGAGGAGTCACTATATTGGAGAGAGTTCTGAACAGCAAGGAGCACCCAGCTGGTGATGTGGCAACTATTGGGAAATATGGGATGTGTTGTCAGCAGAAGTCCTTTTCCGGAGGCCTTTTTGGCATCACATAAGCAGCACTCACTACCCTTCTGATCTCATCTCTAACCACTCTCTCCCCTGGCCTCTGCACTCCAGCTACACAGCCTCCTTGCAGTTCTTCACACATACCAAGCATTAGTGTGTTTATGCAACATCAGTGTTTCAGGGCCTTTGCACTTGTTCTTTTGCTTGGAACATCCTTCTGCCACATACATTCCCCCTGGCTCCCTCTACTTCTTTCAAGTCTCAACTCAAATGTTGCCGAGGCCTTTCCTGACATATCTTTATATTAGAACAACCCAACAGGACACTCCTTATATATCCTCTATTCTGATTTTTCTCCAGAGCACTTATTACTACTTGGTATAACTAGACAGTGTTTATTTGCTACCCTTATCTCTTCCAACTAGAATGTAATATTCCAAGGCAGAGGTTTTTTGTTTTTGTTTTGTTTTTAATTTCCTCAACTTTCTTTTTTTTTTTTATTGAGGTATAATTGACATACAACATTACATTCATTCGTTCCAGGTGTACAACATGATTCGATATTCATATATATTACAAAATGATCACCACATTAAATCCAGTTAACATCCGTCACTGTACATAGTTACAGAATGTGTTTTCATGATGAGAACTTTCAAGATTTATTCTCTTAGCAATTTTCAAAGATGCAATGCAGTATTCACTAGAGTCAGCGTGCCGTACAGTACAACCCCGAAGGCAGACTCTGGCTGTATTGTTCACTGCGTTGCCCCCAGCACCTCGTAGGGACTCAAAAAATATTTGTTGAGCAAGCAAATTAATTAAAGTGGGAGAAAAAAAATGTTCTTTAGGAGTTGTCAAACGATTGTCACTTAGGATTTATTATAACACTAATAACAACAACATTAACAACAATCAGAAAATATACATAAATATGACACGATATTCCATTCTTTTTATTGTTTGATTTTTTTAAATCTAGGGAATGAAGACTTTAAAATTCAGTAAAAGGTTCAAAGGGGGCAAGGGGGAAGGCTTAGGAAATCCTAAAACATTAAATTCAGGTAGCATGATCATTAGTCATCTTATTGAAGAAGAAAACAGAAAAAAATTGTTAAAGAAGTCTATGGCTGAAGAGGGAGACTGCTGATGATCTCAGATAAAAGTGTACATACAGAAGCAGCAGATGGAAAGAGCCACACACAGATAAGAATGGAAATAAATAAGCAGCAGGAACCTCTAAAGTGTCCAAAAGCAAACAACCAACCACCTAGAGCAAGAAAAGGCTTAAGACCAACCAAAAGTATATTCTGTAGTGACATTCAAAGTATAAAGCAAAAGGAAGTATTAGGTACAATAACTGTCATACGGTTAGAGCACAAAAAAGGAGAACAATTCAGTTTCCATATCAAGAAAACTAATATTTCAACAGGAAAGTTACAATACAAATACAACACCATACAAATACAATCCCCACTGCCTCTTTCATGTTGATTAGAAGTAAGTCCAGAATTCTCATTTCTTTGTATTGATAGCTCATCCTTGAGAGACAGAAACATTTTCCATAGGGCAGTTCAAGATTTTATATGCTTATTTGTGGTTGGGAGGAAATTAAAACTCTAAATAAGTAAGAACATAGTTAAGAGGGTTGAACATGTGATGAGTTTATTATTATAATTTTAAATTTAAAAATTGTAAACTTTAAAAAAAGGGTAAGTAAATACTATAAAATTTCTCAGTTTTTATTTCTAACATGATAAATATTGATACAACCCACATCAACAAGAGTTCTTTGGAGTCCTCAATAACTTTTAAAAGCTTAAGGGAGCCATGAGACCAAAAAGTTTGAGAAATGCTGTCCTAAATTAAAGACTACTTTATACCTACACTGACAAATATTAAAAACAATTCTCAACAGGATCAGGCTGACCCCATAGTAATTTAACTGCTAGCCCAAACAAACCTCAACATTATTTACATTTTAGGTCAGGAATATTAGCAATTTTAGGATAAGAAATATTATCAAAGAGAGAGATTTCATAATAATAAAAGAAAGTACTTCATTAAAAAGACATAATCATCCTAAGCATATTTACATATAATTATAGAGCTTCAAAACACATGAAGCATAGGTGGTAAAATTAAAAAGAGAAATAGACAAAACTATACTTATGGTTGGAGATTTCAACAATTATCTTTCAGAGAACAAGGACCCCCTCCAAAAAAATCAGTTAATATATAGACTTGAAAAACAGTCAACCAATCTGAATTTTCATTTATAGGCTAATATTCCCACAATTAGCAGAAATTACATTATTTTCAAATACACAGGGATTAGTTACCAAGATAGACCATAAGGCTGGCACATAAAACCTTTAAAAGGATTGAAATTACACACAGTGAGTTCTCTAAACATAACAAAATTAGCAATCGGTAAACAAAAGTTAACTGGAAAACCTCCAAATGTTTGAAAATTAACACATTTCTAGAAAAATTACAGATCAAAATTAAATTACAAGGGAAATCCCGGAATATCTTGAATTAAATGTTAATGAAAACAACACATCAAAATTTATCAAATACAGCCAGTACTTTCGAGAAAAGAAAGGCCTAAAATCAATCATCTATACTTCTACCTTGAGAAGCTGGTAAAAAAGCAAATGAATCTCAAAGTAAGTAGGAGGAGAGAAATAAAGAAAACTGCAGAAACCAATGAAATAGAAAATGAGCAAACAACAGAGAAAACCAGTGAAACCCAAAGTTTTCTTTCAAATGACTAATAAAAGAGATAACACCTTAGGTAAACTCATCAACAGGAGATATAAATTACCATTATTAGGAGCAAAAAAAGGATATATGACTATAGTTCTTGTGGCCATTAAAAGGGTATCAAGGGAATATTATAATTTTATGCCAATAGTTCAACATTTAGACACAATGGACAAATTCCTTGAAAGACACAAATGACCAAAAGTGAAATAAGAAGTAGGAAATACAGGAAAGAAATTAAACTCCTATTTCAAACTTTCCCACAGAGAATTCTAGCCCCAGATGGCTTCGCTAATGAGCTATATCAAACATTTATGGATGATACCAAACTCAGACAGAAACTGGACTAGTCAAAAACAAGAGACTTATAAGACAAATTCCTAGTACTGGAAGTATACAGTAGGAAGCATTCCTGCACTGGGAGGGAAGCTAAACTTCACTTTCAAACCCAGGCGGTAGAGCCTTTTCACCATACATGCAAGCATAATGGCCTAAAGTCTCATATTATCCTTCTCTTTCCAAACTGGGGTTGGGAATGTGTCAGCTCTGGGTCAGACTAATCCTATGCCCATCTTCCCAGGAGCCAGAGGGCCCTTTCTGAACATTCAACACCTACTACTCTGTCTATTCTGGGTATATGAGTCATATCTTATTCCTATTGTATAGCTGGAACCTCATGATTCTCTTTATTCATTTTATAATCCATACGATTGGGATACTGCCACTATCATAAAGTAATCCTAAAAGTGAGATTTTAAAATTATACCGAGTTGACTTAGGAAATGATCCCAAAAAGAGATGACTACAGAGGATTTAACGGGTAGACTTGCACTTTTAATAGTCTCTCTCTAGGGTATCTGTATATTTTACAAAATTGGGATTTTTAGCAAAAACACTGCAAGAAATTGCTTTTCTAATCTTAATGAAATAAAATAAAGCCTATTCTAACTGGTCTAGTGTGTTGCTTCTCATTAGGCCACAGAACCTTTTTTGGAAATGGTGGAAAAGAGGCTGAACCTTTAAAACCAGGAACTCTCTACATGATACTATGATGGTGGATATGTGTCATTATACACTTGTCCAAACCCAAAAATCGTACACCACCAAGAGTGATCCCTAATGTAGACTATGGACTTGGGGTGATTATGATGTTCCAATGTAGGTTTAACAAAAATATCATTCTGGGGGAGATTGATGATGAGGAAGTCTGTGTGTGCATGGGGGTGGGGGTATTTGGAAAATTTCTGTACCTTCTGCTCAATTTTCTGTGAATCTAAAACTGCTCAAAAAAATGACATCTATTAAAAACAAAAAAACAAACAAAAAACAGCTAAACAGAGTAGAGTTACTCTGACTGACAATGTATGGAGTCTAGCTTACTTATTATCCACCACCCCCACAAATTCACATGGCCCCCCACGGTATTTCCTCAGAATCTCTAGGGTTCTCTGGAACACCATTTATACACCATTAGTCTGGCTAATCAACAAAACCCCTCTGTGGAGTTAACTCTACAAAGTCATGGAAATCAGTCCCAGAGGAAAATTTAACTCACCAATCGGGCTATAGACACCCTGAATGTTGGACAAGCCATATGGAATCGGGGAATAGCAACATTAAAGATCTTGTCTTTAAAGTAAAGAAAATGGAAGGTATAATATCCTTCCATATATCCTGATGTTGTAGAAAATGTGGTACAACTTGTGTATTCATATACCCGACCTGGGCTGATGATTGGAAATTCACCTGCAGAGAAAACAGTAATAAGAAACCAAAGTATAAAATTCGGTTCTTCATTATACCAAATAAGATATGTCCTCTATGAGATTATATAAACTATGTTAAAGTACATGCACAATTAGAAAAAAAAGACCTACAGTGCCCCAATAATCAAAATCTTTTAAAAAGCTGACAGTCAATGACAATTAGAGCTAATGATGATTGAAATCCACAAATAAGAATCTGTGCTACTGGGCACCTGGGTAGCTCAGTGGGTTAAAGCCTCTGCTTTTGTCTCAGGTCATGATCTCAGGGTCCTGGGATCGAGGCCCGCATCGGGCTCTCTGCTCAGCAGGGAGCCTGCTTTCTCTGCCTGCCTCTCTGCCTACTTGTGATCTCTCTCTCTCTCTCTCTCTCTCTCTCTCTGTGTCAAATAAATAAATAAATGAATCTTTAAAAAAAAAAAAAAGAAGAACCTGTGCTACTGATTTTAACATTTCCCCCAAGTTTCAAAAAGATGACCAATATGATATTTATTTTCTCTTTCTGCTCTATGCCTAGTAACCCTACAGAACATGACAGTGAATAATTATCCAGCTTAAAAAAGATGATGAACTTAAGAACCAAACAAGGAACTCGAGTGATCCTTAGAATGGAAAATCAATCCCTGAATACTTGTTTGCTATAATTTTAGAAAAGTTCGTGTTTAAGGTACTAAACTAATAGAATAATACACATTATATTTATGAAGCAAAGTATGGGAGTTACAAAAAACCCAGAATCTATGATATCTTTCACAGTGTAAACACAGCTATCAAAAGATAAAGTCTTGGAGTGCCTGGCTGGCTCACTCAGGTAAGCGTCCAACTTGTGATTTTGGCTCAGGTCACGATCCCAGGGGTGGTAAAATCGAGACCCATGTTGGGCACCAGGCTAAGCGGGGCATCTGCTTGAGATTCTTTCTCTCCCTCTCCTCTGCCCCTCCTCCCACTCATACTCTCTCTCACATAAATAAATAGATTAAAAAAAAAATACAGTCTTATCCACTAACTACATCATGCCTTTTCCAAAGTATATGTCACATATATGCTCTCCAAAATGTCTTAGAGGCAACTGATCTATAAAAGCAAATCTTGAATTACATACATACCAACTACTCCAGGTCCTTGAACTTCTTCTACATCACCTTTTGCATTTGTTATTCTCCAATAGCGACTGTCCAACTGACAAGCCTTCTCAGGAAGTGCATCCTTTGACATTTCAATCCTGGAGAAGGGAATGGGGTGGTAGAGACACAAATCTGCCCTGATTTGGTTTCTTTTGCTTAAGAGCTGTAATATTTGGACTAAAGTCTGTGTTAACCATCTATCTCTGTAAGCTCTAAAGACAGGGGCCTGATTAGCTTGACTCTCCCACAGAAATGCCTTTACTCAATTTGCACACTTGACTTGCCGTGAGAATCAACAACAGAAAGGGGAACATAAAAATTTATGAACACACTGGTGATAATAATTTTTTGCTCTTCAAGTAAAGATTAATGTACAAAATACCTTCCAGAATAAAGTGCAATAAAAAATTCTGATTTTCTTTAAAAATTTGTTATTAAAAAACTGAGACTGAAGACATTTTCCTTTTTTCCATTAACTTCTAGAAAGCTCAAAGAAAAATGTCACCAACCAGTTACTGGGATTACATCTTGACTCTTTCCCAGTACTGTTATTTCCCCCATTTCTCTAGGAATCTGCTCTTATTTTCATTTGGAGTAACCTATAAGCAAGTGTCAGTGTCACTATTTTAAGCATGTTTCAATCTTAGGATCTGGGTTAAACAATTAAAATAACAAGCATCTGTACATGTATAACGGGACATATCAAAGGCTGCATATAATACCAAAACCCTAGGATGCTCCCTGGTTAGTACACATTGCAAAAATAATTCCAGTATGTATATACGCATGTATATGTATTTTTTTAAATATCTGTAATATATCATAAATTATATAAAAATATATCTAAAAACACAGTATCCTTAATATTTTAAAGCAATGAGTTATCTTTATATCACAGCACAGAGTACTTCTAATTAAAACAAATTTAGTATTTGTTTTTTATTTAACCAAATCCAAAGCTTAACACCATGGCTGATATATAGGCAGCACCTGAGAAATATTTACTAGAGTTGTAATCAATATAGGCAGCCTAAGTGAAATTTAAAATGCATAGTTTTATCGTGAACAATCTGATAGCTTCTAAATGCAACTCTCATAGGGAGCTTTCATGATGATTATAACTTAGTGTCCACCTCACAAAGTACCTGCCACAATTCTTTAAACACAGTACTTCTGCATGAAATAACTTAAGTAACTTGGAGGTTACTGTAAACTCAAGGTACTGGATTATACTAGATTATAAAATTATACTTTATAAAATTACATATTATTATACTAGATTATAAAAAAGTTTGTTATCCACCTTCCTCCACACCTCAGCAAAAAGCTGTCTTTCAAAATGTGTTTGATGGATCATGTCAAGGGGGCAGTAACAGCACATCCACAGGCTGTGCCCCACTTACATCTCTCACCTGATTCGGTATGTGAAGAAGTAGTGGGGTGGGTGGACAGAGCTAAGTTCTGGCAGAAACGACGTAGAAACTGAAACGGTAATGTCCCCAGTTGTGGCCACACACTCTGGATCATGAACATACCTAGATAATTTTAAAACTCCATTAAACATTTTTTAATCAACTAACTTCAAGTCTTATAGGATAAAAGATTTCAAGATACAATGCAGAATAGCTTATATTTTACCTTATGATCAAAAATTTAAAACATATTTGGGACCTTAAAGGTATAGTCCTATAAAGCTTAGAAGAAAATCATAAATTACAAGCAAACTAGAAAACCTTGAAGACTTCCGATCGGTAATGATAGCATCAAGGCTCAATAATCAGTGGTTCGAATAATGATTCAGCAATGACACTGGAAACTAAAAAGAGCTTGTCTCGCTTTTTAGAGCCAGGAAACTTTGGGGACATTTGAAAACCCTATCAATGGTGGCTCTGACAATAAGATGTGTTGGTATGTTATTCTAGAGACCTCTAATTTATAATTAATCTGTCATTTCTGCTAATCAGGCTACTGTGAACCAATATTACCTCTAGTACTATCTATAATACCTAGATGTTTCATTTATAGATGATAAATAATATTTGCCAAGAGTTAACAGTTACTGACTTGCTATTCATGATAAATCCATTAACTGGCAAACACCCTGTTTCCAACTCCCAATAAGAAACTATATATAAAAAGAAACTATAACATAAAGCCATAACTTCAAAATCAAAAACAGTTTTTCCTCTGGATCCTTCAAGATAAGAAAAATATTGGCTATTCAAGTATTTGAATGTGGCTTTAAAGTGGGAATAACACAGTGGTGCTTAAGATAATGAGAGGTCCTGTTATTTACCTTCTTTGAAACTTCGTCTCAAGATGTATAACTAATGGTATTTTCTGATTTACAGTCATTTTAATTCAGAAAGTCCTGAGTGAAATACCTGAAAATCTGGTCTCTGATGATTGGGAAGCCACCCGAAACAACATTGTTGACATAAGAAGTAAACCAGTCAGTAAAAGTAGCACCTATAAACCAGGAAGGGGTGGGGAGGAAGGACAAATAATTTTTATGAAATCTAGAAAGGAAACAATGATAATTCCTCTATGCTTAAGATACGAGATCAAAACTAGAAACACTTATAATTCTATGGTCAATTTCTGTTCTCAATTCTATCCATCTCACTCCCAACTGCCTTGCTAGGGAACCCTCCATTTACCTTCAAGCTACTTTTTACGCTTATAATTAAATAATAGATTTTTAAAATTTACTTTGTGCTGGTACAAGAATGAAAAGCCTTCTTCTGTCTATAATTTCTAGAACATATGGAACAAAGCAGATACAGATACAGCTATGTCTAGGAAGAAACTACAGGAAAAAAATCAACACCGTCCTCAGATGGTAAAGGTATACCCATGCGCCAGGTACCTCCTGACTCAGGCACAAAATTCTGGCAGAAGCCAGGCTCAGTCCAGTCATCTAACAGGGGTATGGCACTGTACAGTTCTGTGCATCAGACCAATCCCAAAGTAGTCTGGTTGAACCACTTTAGATTCAAATGCACAGTGGTCCTCTATATTCTTAGTGACCAGCTCAAAGTCCAGTCCAGACCTGACCACACATCTGTGCTCTAGTGAGTGGATCAATGACAAGTATTTATGTGAGTTATGTTTGCGCCTTCTAGGTAATACAGCATAACTTTCTCAGACTCCCACATCTATTATTTTTTTTCAAGATTATTTATTTATTTATTTGACACAGAGAGAGATCAGATACAAGTAGGCAGAGAGGCAGGCAGAGAGAGAGGAGGAAGCAGGCTCCCTGCTCAGCAGGGAGCCTGATGTGGGGCTCAATCCCAGGACCCTGAGATCATGACCTGAGCTGAAGGCAGAAGCTTTAACCCACTGAGCCATCCAGGCACCCCTCCCACATCTATTATTAATACACCTCAGTGCCCAGCAATATTAGTCCCTAATCAATGCTTTTCAGTGAATTTCTCTGTAATCTTGTTTCTATTTACACAGTTGTCACACTCTGCCATGGCGCTGAACGCTGGAGCTAAATTAATATTATTTACTTACTGTTCTATTTAGGGAATAACAGAAGATACAATTTAAGCTTGGGTCTTAGGGTTTATAGCTTTAAAATTTTAAAGGCATCAACTGAGAGAAGGTGAACTACAGTAGTTGGCTCTTTTCTCAACATCTACTAATGAATGGCCAATTCTAACCCTTTAATTACTGAATGTTCTATTCAAATGATCACCTACCATCTATCCACTCTGAATAAGATACTAAGGATACTAAGGAATAATGTCATTAAAATTCATAGAAGCTACGATTTTGTTTTTAGAACTAGGGATTTCCCTGTAAAGTTTAAAATATCACTTTGTCTATTTCATGGAATAAAATGTTACAGTAAAAAACCCCACAAATTTTTCATGGTTTCTCATAAAAATGAAATTGCCATGGTGTATTTTAAAGTACCCTTAATTTATAATAATACGCACCCGAGTGAGTTCTTTAAAATGAGGACAGTCTTTTCTCCCATCCAAGTACTAACCAGGGAGGACAGTCTTTTCTATGCAGTCTTCACCACTCAACTTACCTGAACACAGATGTTAGTTTTTTCAAATATCTACTAATAATTCACTGAACACCATGAGATTCCATCTTGTTTTACTAGAAATTCCAAGAGTGTCAAACTTAGCTGAATCAAGATGTAATTTATACATTTCAAGGTAGTTTACCTTTAAAGTAAGCCTAGATCTTGGTGTGTCCTTGGTAGCATTGGGGTTTTATCAAGGCAGCTTAAAGGAAGCTTCAAGCTTTCTTATCTCTCCTCCCAGCACTAACATCCCATCTCATCTCTCCTCCCTCAGTGTATCTCAAATCTTTCGCTTAGCTCTCTTATTCCAGGAGAAATCCCATCTACCAGAATAGGAGTCATCAGATCTTAGAACTCTGCTGTAGTGGTGGGGACTTCCACGCCATCTCACACCAGCACCAAACCAAGAGTGAGAAACTCACAGAGCTTAGCTGACACATACCTAAGAGCTCAGGCAGCCTTTAGTTTGTACATTAGTAGCACCACTGTTCTAGAGCCATGGTGATCATCTCTGAAGGTATGTGCTATGCAAAGATGCCAAAGAGGGCAGTGAACAGGGGCATAACCTTCGGGGGCACTTAACTCGGAAACCATACACCAACACAAATCAGGGGGAGCTAAAAGCTAGAGTCTAAGTTAAACGGCTTTCTATAGGGCACCTGGGTGGCTCGGTTGGTTAAGCAACTGCCTTTGGCTCAGGTCATGATCCCGGAGTCCCAGGATCATGTTCCGCATCAGGCTCCCTGCTCAGCAGGGAGTCTGCTTCTCCCTCTGACCCTCTCATGCTCGCTCTCTCTCTTTCTCTCAAATAAATAAAACAAAATGTTAAAAACAAAACACACACACAAAAGAAAACAAAACAGGCTTCTATAACTTACTATGTAGGGAGAGCTTCCTGATAATTGTGAAATATACCATAAACCTGGAATGTGTCACAGTATGGAACAAATGGAGACTAATATTCTGTTCAAGGTTCCAATTAGGTGATAAAATTAAATGCAGACACCTCAGCCTACACGGCCCCTTTACTATTAGTATATAGGGATGTTTAATGTGTGCCTTTGAAAAACAGAATGGATAGTCAGGAAGCATCTCCTGAGCAAAATCTAAGCAAAGCAGGACTGGATGAACAGCCAAGGGGTGAGCTGCAATTGCATACAAACTGGATTGTTTTCAAACTCCTATAAGAAATACCTTTGAAGTCTCTGAAGACTGTTCTGAGATCTCTAGTGTGATTTTTCAGTATTTTCCCGTAATTGGCACCACAAACTGTATAGGTATAAAGTTGTTTTATCTGTCTCTAATTATGTATTAACATGATTGATGGAAAATGCATGCATGTATAAGGTAAGTATATACCTACTCATAGTAATTCTATTCATTTCCCTGTTCTACAGCAGAGTCCTAAGAGCACCAGATTATACAGGGCATGGCTTTTTTACAAGTGGAAAATAAATTCACACAAAGTACAAAGGCGATTCGAATCAGAGCCTAGATACGGTACTTTATAAACCAGCAAGCTTTAAGAAAGACAAGTATAAACTGCCAGCTGATCAAGTAACTGCAAAGTTTTTACCTATTTAATTTTTTTGACCAGGAAGAAGAAAGGAAAGGGAAGACTGTTTTTTCTCCTACCTATGATAAACATGTCAATAGCAGCTGGATTCCGAGCCATTTGGTCCTAGGTGGGAAAAAGAATATCATAATTGAGGAAAAGACATTTTACTTAATTTCTCATTGTTCATTATCTGTATCCTTCCCTGGAGACAAGGCAGAATAAACAAAAATAACAAGTGCTCTAACCAACACTCGGATATTACTCATACTTTTCAGTCCCTGCTCTTATGATTTCTATATTTAGGTCCTTTCTAAAAAGTCCTTAGAAGAGTGCCAGGCACTTCTCAATAACAGTTAAAACGCTTATGTACTGCCATTACTGTTACAGGGAACTAGAAAATTATCCTTTAAGTTAGTAAGTTAAGGTAAGAAGATATATAGCCTATTAAGAAAGGGCTTTAGATTCAGAGTCAAGAGACCTGAACAATTCTAGGTTGGTCACTTCTCTCAGTAAATGGAGGGACCAAACCATCACCCTACAACCATACAAAGGTATCAAGTCAAAAATGAGATAAAATACATGAAAATATTTAGGAAAAAAATAATGAAAGCTCTTTAAACATTTTCAATATTATATGGAGTCACAGGTCTCAGGTATCTATGACTTTCTATTTCAAATTCCTCTTTTAAGTCAAAAGTTCACATTTTGGCAAAAATGAAGCCAGAATATCTACAACTTCGAAATTACAAAGAACTGAGGAAATAAGAATGAAACCAAATACATTTTCTGTGATATTTAAATTGTAACAAAACCTCCTAAAAAAAGGATCCACACTTTTCCGCAACTCAACTATCTAAGGAAGAGTTTAAAAAGTTTCGATTACACTCAGAACTTGAGCCAAAGGACATTCAAAAGCTAAATATTTTAAGTTAGAAATTAACTTAGAAATGTATACCAAAATTCTTCAGCAAATTGCATTAGTTTTTCTTAAACTTAAATTGCCTTAACACATATCGCAGCCAACCCTCTGTGTGCATAACAGTTTGCATTGTTTGCCCACGGGTAAAATTTCCCTTTGGCGTTCATAATGTCAGAATATTATGGCCGAATATTAGCCGTCTAATGAGATGGGTCTATAATCAAATTGTATAATGCTCTATACCCATTCTACAGCCCTGAAAACTCCTACCGCACACTTACATACACTCATTAGAACACGTCTTACAGCCGCATTTAAACACACTTCCTACTTACTGGACATTGGTAGAAAACTTCATTTTTGTTTCGGCCCTCCGCAGCTTCCACTGCTATGTACTGACTCAAACCAGTATGTATGCAAAAAGTTAAAGGGAGACAGTATTTCAGTCCCTGTCTCTGCTGGAAGCCTCCAGCAGCTGTATCGACGTCTAACAAATCCTCCGAACGATAGTGATTGGACAGCGCCATACTTCCTAACAACCTGAGAGCACAGACAAAAATTCAAATCAATTCCAGTGCCAAACAAACACCTGTCCTTCATCTTTTTTGATGAATGATAATTTCCTATCGACAGCTTTATAAGAACTGATTAACATGTCAATCACCAAAAACATTATAATTTTTTTACATTCAAAAAGTGGAAAGATTCTGAGTGGAAAGATTCTGATTTAAAATAAAAGCCTAAATATCTAAAATGTCTAAAAAGCCTTTTAAAAAGAAAAATAGTTTTATTGCTTTCAAGACTATCTTGCCGTGATATATTGATTTGCTAGTGCTTTGCTATGCATGTGTGACTATTTTAAAGTTTAAAGGGCTAAAAACTCTGATACCTTGATCTTTTTTTTTTTTTAGATTTTATTTATTTATATGACACAGAGAAAGAGAGACAGAGATCAGATCACAAGTAGGCAGAGAGGCAGGCAGAGAGAGAGGAGGAAGCAGGCTCCCGGCTAAGCAGAGAGCCCCATGCCGGGCTAGATCTCAGGACCCTGAGATCATGACCTGAGCCGAAGGCAGAGGCTTTAAGGCACTGAGCCACCCAGGCACCCCTGATACCTTGATCTTGATACAACTTTTAGCTTACCCAATCCTCCCAGACAATATCAATGTAAATCAATCTAAACCTTGTCCAAATTTCCATAAACTTGGGATACATGAGATCTAAATTGATCTCACTGTATATACATGAGAACAGAGGTATTGGTCCTTGATGGAAGGAATCCTTGATGATAGGATTCCTAACCTAAAGTCTCACAGTTTGGACCGTGGACAGACATAAAACCCTGTGTAGAAATTATGACCTGTTTGTCGTGTCAATGCTGGGCAACTATTTTAATAAAGTTTTCTCTTATTTGCTCTTGAAATATCACAATTTTTCAATTTTTGTCAAGTTTCAGTTCAATAAGGAAAAAAGACTAGGAAAAAACAGCCAGTAATTTAGGCTTATCTAGTCCTAGCTGCCCAATATTTGATTTCTGCATACGACCTTAAAAATCTCAGTATGATCACCTGTATTCCCACAACCCTGATCTAACAGGGTAACAGGGCCTCGTACGATTCCTCACAACAAAGAGACGCCATGTTCCATTAAGAACAACACAAAGTTCTCCCTAAGTTCTTACGAACATTTGCTAAGTGCAATGTCTCTAAAATAGCTTAATTTCATAAAAGAACAAAAGGAGTAGGCCCAAAGTATATAGCTTTTAGCTCTGTGAATCAATCTGACAGCTACTGCATGTGCACATTTACCAAAAGGTTCCACAATGAATACCTCCTCTTAAAAATAGGCCACTCAATTACAGGCTATGCCTGAATAGGACAGAACTCTATGTTCTTTAGGGCATACAGCTCTGAATAAATTATTGTTTTTTACATATATGTATACCGAATTTACATCAAGCTCTACAAAACAATTTACCTGGCCTATAATAGGATAAAGATCTCAAGGGTTCTGAACAGTTTTAGTTAAAATACACTCGCACACACATCCACCCTACGTACCACAGCACCCACCCCAACCCCAACCAGACTTCATTTTAAGTGTAAGGACGCACTGATAGAAATGATGTTTTTATGAGATATTTATTTTGGGAAAATCAAATTCAAGCAATAGATTCTGTCTTTTGGATGCTTATAAAGAAGAAGAGGGAATTCCTATACTCCTTTAATCTGTTAAGATAACTACAGATTTTATTTATTCATTTTCATTTTGGGAAATGATGTGTGTTATTAAAAATAACCCAAATGGGGGCGTCTGGGTGGCTCAGTGGGTTAAAGCCTCTGCCTTCAGCTCAGGTCATGATCTCAGGGTCCTGGGATCGAGGCCCGCATCGGGCTCCCTGCTCAGCAAGGAGCCTGCTTCCTCCTCTCTCTCTGCCTGCCTCTCTGCCTACTTGTAATCTCTCTCTCTCTCTCTGTGTCAAATAAGTAAATAAAATCTTTTAAAAAAATTTTTTAAATTAAAAAACAAAAAAACCCAAACGGCAAGCATCCTTACCCAGGAACCACTAACTTCTGCCCATTGTGGATACGATATGAACATCGATAATCATCAGGAAGCTTGCAACCAATCTGAGCTTCCACAGCATCTAGGTCTTCCTCTCGAGCACCCTCTGCAAAGGCACAAAAAAGCAAATCATGAAGAAATAATAAGCCATGTATCTAAGGAGAAATACAATCTGTTGCTAGCCAGTGAAACAAACTTAAAGCAAATGAATTCTGTCCAAATTATACTGCTGAAATAGAGAGAAATAAGTGGAAAATTCAGAGCAACATTATTTCACTTTGGCTTGGCTCTGACATCTGAAGCACTGAGAAGGAAATCCTTCAATTTCCTCTCAACAGAGAAAACACTGGCACTTAGTGAAATATGGAAAGGTACGCAGCAGGGAGATCCATTTTAATTATTTCACATTACGATGCAAACTTCAGGGTATATACCTCATTTTTCTTAATCGAACACACTCACATTTAAGACACACTCTCTATTAAAAAAAAAACAAAAAAAACTCTCCAGAAGTTCTCTAAACTGATGTTCAAGAGTCCTAACATAGTCTCTTAATGAGAAATACAGGACATAGGTAAGTATGGGTTCATTTTATGGGGAAGCCACTAACTTAAATACAATTTTGCACATTTGTTAGCTTGCCATCTATTCCAGCTTTAAAAAGCAGGAAGTGATGACAAATACCAAAAGAAGAGATTCACTTCCAGTAATGGTTCACCAGGTGGTTGGAGCAGACCTCTTGCTGAGAACTAGAAAAACGGAACAACAGAATATTGGTTTCAAGGCTTTTGGAGAACCTCAAAGAGGGGGAGAGAGGCAGTCAAAAGAACAGGGAAGCTAAAAGGTTAGCCGGGCCTTTGGAACAAGCCTGTCTTGGAGGCAACTGCCAATTCTGAAAGTGGACCTGTGGCTGAGAAGCTGAGCAAAACTTAAAAGCAGCAGTATGGAGAGAATTTTCCAAATTCAAGAAGCACTATAAACCCCGTGGAGAACAGTTTTAAAGAAAATCATATCTAGGCACATTATTGGGAAACTGCTGAAAATCAAAAACAAAGAGAGATCTTAAGAGCAGCCAAAGAAGTGGAAAAGCCATACAGTCACTTTGAAAGGAACAACAGTAAGACTAACAGCTACATTCTCAGCAGAAACAATAGAAGCCAGAAGAATGATAGCTTCAAAGTGCTGAAAAAAAGAACTGTTGACTAGAATTCTATATTCACTGAATATAAACTTCAAAAGTGTAGATGAAATAAATATATTTTTGGACAAAAAAAAAATCTGAAAAAATTCAGGATTTGCAGTCCCTCATTTTAAAAAAAAATACTAAATTGAATTCTTCAAGTAGAAGAAAAATGATCCCAGACAAAAGCATGAAGATGCAGGAAGAAATGAAGAACAAGAGAAAACATAAAAATGGAGGTAAATCTAAAATAAAATTGAACATATAAAATAATAATCATGTTTTCAGGGACAGAAAATATGTCCAAAATTAAAATCACAAAAACTATAATCAAAAGGCAAGAAAGTGATAACTGGAGTTAGAGTATTCTAAGGTTCTTTTATTGACCAGGAAGTGATAAAAATACTAATTTACAACAGATTTTAATTAAGTCAGAGATGTATCCTTTAATCTCTAGGGTAAGTCACTAAAAATGATAAATAAGAAAGGGAGACACAGAATAAAAGATAATTAAGAAGAACAGAAAAAAAGGAACACTTGCTCAGGAGCACAAATAAAAAATAGGAACATGGTATATTTAAACTCAAATACATGAGTAATTACATTAAATATAAATAAACAAAATAATCTAGCAATGAAAAGACCAACAGACCAGATAAAAGACACAATCATGTATAAGAGGCACATCTTAAGAGATTTAGACACACAAAAGAAAGTCAAAATAGGGCGCCTGGGTGGCTCAGTGGGTTAAAGCCGCTGCCTTCGGCTCAGGTCATGATCCCAGGGTCCTGGGATCGAGGCCCACATCGGGCTCTCTGCTCAGCAGGGAGCCTGCTTCCTCCTCTCTCCTCTCTCTCTGCCTGCCTCTCTGCCTACTTGTAATCTCTCTCTCTGTGTCAAATGAATAAATAAAATCTTTAAAAAAAAAAAAAGAAAGAAAGTCAAAATAGCTGCACTAAAATCACATAAAATAAACCTTAAGGCACACAGCATTATCAGAGGGAATGGAAGGCTTTTTGAAATGGCAAAAAGGTGTACCTAATAATCCAACTTCAAAATATATTTTTTAAAATAACAGAACTAAAGTGGAAAAAAGATATATCCACAACCATAGTTATTAGTTTTCTACTGCTATACTACTGGCAGCTTAAAACAACATGCATTTATTATCCCATAGTTTCTGAAGGTAAGAAGTCTAGGCATGATTGAACTGGATGCTCTGCTCAGGTCCCACAGGCTGAAATCACCATGTCAACTGTGGCTGGTGTCTCGGGTTATGCATGTTATGCTCGGGGGCCTCATCCAAGTTCACTGGTTATTGTCAGAATTCATTTCCTTGCAGTCACAGGACTGGGGCCCTCAGCTCCTAGAAGCTACCTGTCATTCTCTACCACCTGGCCCTCCTCACAACATGCCAGCTTGCTTATTCAAAGCCAAGAGGAGATGCCCATTCTTCAAATCGCTCTGCCTTCTGAAAGGGGCCAGTTTTAAGGGCTCATCTGATTAGGTCAAGCCTGTTCAGGATAATTTCCCTTTTGATTAACAATTAAGTCAAATTCAACTAATTTGGGACCTTAATTACATCTGCAAAGCCCATTCGCCTTTGTCATCTGTTACCTAATAACAGGACCGAAATCAATTATATCCACAGTACCACTCATACTCAAAGGGAGGCTATTATTATACCAGGCAAGTAAGCGGGGGTAGGAATCTTTGGAGCTATCTCAGAATTCTGCCTACCACACTGGTAAGTTTTGTTTTTTGTTTTTTGGTTTTTTTAAAGATTTATTTATTTATTTACTTGACAGAGAGAGATCACAAGTAGGCAGACAGGCAGGCAGAGAGGAGGAAGCAGGCTCCCTGCTGAGCAGAGAGCCCGATGCGGGCCTCAATCCCAGGACCCTGGGATCATGACCTGAGCCGAAGGCAGAGGCTTTAAACCACTGAGCCACCCAGGCGCCTCACACTGATAAGTTTTAACATACCTCTCTCAGTAACTAATAGAACAAGTAGACAACAATAAATAAAATAAAATAAAATCAGTAAGACTGCAAAAGACCTGAATAAGATTAACATTTTTTGCCTAATTATAACCACAATACTGAATCCAACAACTGCAAAATATACATTCTTTTCAAGTATACATGGAACATTTACCAAGATAGGTTATATGCTAGACCAAAGAACAAATCACAACAACTTTCAAATGACTAAACTCATATAGAGTATATTCTCTGATCCCAGCAGAACTAAAGTATAAATTATATTAAGAAAATTACTAAAAAAAACCCCAAATATCTGGAAATTAAGCAATGCACCTCTATATAAACCTGTAGGTTAAAGAAGAAATCAAAAGAAATCAGAAAATATTTTGAACTGCATGTTAATGAAAACTTATGAGATAAAGCTAAAACTATGCTTAGAGAGAAATTTATGACAAAAGCATTTGAAGAAAACAAGAAAGCCTGAAAATTTATGATCTAATCATCTCAAGTCAAGGAAAATGCCACAGTAAACTCAGAAAGAAATCAGAGAAATTAATGAAATAATAAGAAATGAACATAGAGAGAACTGACAAAGGCTAAAGCCAGTTCTTTGAAAAGGCTAATAAGATTAACCCCTGCCTAGTAAGAACAATCAAAAAATAACAGAAAGAGCACAAACAATATCAAAAATGGAAATGTGTAATCACTACAGATCCAACAAGCATTCCAAAGGTAAAAGGATATTATGAAAAACTTCACAGTAATAAATTAGAATTAAAGGAAGTGGACAATTTCCTAGAAAAATAGTCAAGATTGACATAAGAATAAGCAGAAAATCTGAATAGTCCTATACCTAATAAAGAAATTGCATCTTTAACTCAAAACCTTCCCACAGTGAAAACTCCAGGATTGAATGGCTTCACTGGTGCATTCTACAAATAATTTAAGCAAGAAATAATACCAAGCTTACACAAACTGTTCCAGAGAACAGAAAAAGAAGCAATACTTCCTGACTTGTTTTCTAAGGCCAGCATCATCTTGATACCAAAACCTGATAAGAACATTCCAAGAAGGAAAAATTACAGGCCAAAGTTTCTCATTAACATAGATGTAAAAATCCTAATTAAATACTACCATATCAAATCCAACATTCAAAAAGGATATTACAGCCAAACTAAGTTTATTTCAGAAATGCAAAGTTGGTTTAATATTCAGAAAATCAATGAATATAATTTAGTACATAACAGAATGAAGTAGGAAAATCATGTGATAATCGTAAGGTTGAAGTCATTTGACAAAAATTCAAGTATCCATTTAAAATACAAAAACAAGCCCCTAAGCGGCCTGAGGTGACCTCTGAAATTGGTTTGCTATTCGCTTGACCCAGAAAACCCTACGAAATCATGCAAATCAAGAGGTTCAAATCTTCATGTTCACTTTAAGAACACACGTGAAACTGCCCAGGCCATCAAGGGTATGCATATCCGAAAAGCCACCAAGTATCTGAAAGACGTCACTTTGCAAAAGCAGTATGTACCATTCCATCGTTACAATGGTGGAGTTGGTAGGTGTGCCAAGGCCAAGCAGTGGGGCTGGACACAGGGTCGGTGGCCCAAGAAGAGTGCTGAATTTTTAATGCACATGCTTAAAAATGCAGAGAGTAATGCTGAACTTAAGGGTTTAGATATTGATTCTCTAGTCATTGAGCACATACAGGTGAACAAAGCCCCCAAGATGAGGTGTAGAACTTACAGGGCTCATGGCTGGATTAACCCATACATGAGCTCTCCCTGCCACATCGAGATGATCCTTACTGAAAAAGAGCAGATTGCTCCTAAACCAGAAGAGGAGGTTGCACAGAAGAAAAAAGATATCCCAGAAGAAACTTAAGGCCCGGGAGTAAATTCTGCACAGAATAAATGCAAATATAAATAAATAAATAAATAAATAAATAAATAAATAAATAAAATTAAATACAAAAACCATCTCCACAAACTAGGATCAGAAGAGACTTCCTTCAATGTGATAAAGAATATCTATTTAAAAACCTACAGCAAATATCATTTTTAAAGGAGAAATGTTGGGGCGCCTGGGTGGCTCAGTGGGTTAAAGCCTCTGCCTTTGGCTCAGGTCATGATCTCATGGTCCTGGGATCGAGCCCCGCATCGGGCTCTCTGCTCAACGGGGAGCCTGCTTCTTTCTCTCTCTGCCTGCCTCTCTTGCCTTCGTGTAATCTCTCTCTGTCAAATAAATAAACAAAAAAAATCTTTAAAAAAAAATAAAGGAGAAATGTTGAAAGCTTTTCCTCTGTGATCAGAAAGGTAAGGATACTCATTATCATCATTTCTATCCAACACTGAAGGCCCTAGCCAGTGCAATAAAGCAGGAAAAAAAAATGACATGAAGATTGGAAAGCTAGAAATAAAACTAGGATAAAACTAAGGAAATTATTCAATATTCTTAGAGAAATACAAATTAAAACCACCACTACATAACCACTAGAAAGGCTAAAAAAAAAAAAAAAAAGAAAACATTTNAAGTGCTGATGGGAATGTAAAGTTTTAGAACCACTTCGGAAAATTAATAGTATCTTTTGAAGTATAATATAAGCATACTCTACAACCCCAGAAACTCAACCCTAGATATTTACCTGACAGAAGTACGCTCATATGTACACAAAAATTATTTGCAACATTATTTAAAATAGCCCCCAAAAAAACAGAAATGACCCAGTATCCATCAACAGTAGAATGAATTTATAAATTATAGTCTACCCATGTAACAGCAAACTAGCAACAAAAACGAACAAGCTACTGTTACACACAACACAGCTGAATCTCACAAACAAAATAGAAAAAATTCACACGGGCGCCTGGGTGGCTCAGTGGGTTAAAGCCTCTGCCTTCGGCTCAGGTCAAGATCTCAGGGTCCTGGGATCGAGGCCCGCATCGGGCTCTCTGCTCAGCAGGGAGCCTGCTTCCTCCTCTCTCTCTCTGCCTGCCTCTCTGCCTACTTGTGATCTCTCTCTCTCTGTGTGTCAAATAAATAAATAAAAATCTTTTTAAAAAAATTAAAAAAAAAAAAGAAAAAAAGAAAAAATTCACACAAAATATATACTTAATCATGCAAATTATATAAAGTTCAAAAAGAGAGAAAACTACTCAGTGGCATTAGCAATCAGGATAGTGGTTACTCTGAGAAAGAAGGAAGATTCTAGGTACAGAAAATCATTCTACTTCTTGACCTGGAGGGTGTTACAACAGTCACGTTTATGTTGTGATAATTTACCAAGTTGTACACTTAGAATCCACACACATTTCTGTGTGTTAGTTAACATCACTAGTGATGCATGTGGATATCATGTGTCCCTAGGTAGGATGTGTGTGATAAGAGGGATATTTCATCTCTGTGGTAATCTTTCCAAAAACCCATTACTCCAGTCTAATCATAAGTAATACTTCGGACAAAGCCAATTTGATGAATATTCTACAAAATACCTGACCAGTATTCCTTCAAACTGTCAAGATCATGAAAGACAAGGAAAGACTGAGAAACTGCCACACAGCAGAAGACACTAAGGAGACAAGACAATTAAATGTAATGTGGTATTCTGGATTGAATTTGGAAATCCAAAAAGGATATTAATGGAAAATGTGGTGAAATCCAAATGAGGTCTGGAGTTTAGTTAACAGTAATGTGCCAATAAAGGCTGTAGCTTTGACAAATGTCCCACAGGGAAGTATGTTAGGGGAAACTGAAACTGGGTGACGGGTGTACAAGAACTCAAGAACTCTCTGTACTATCTTTGCAACTTTTCTGTAATCTAAAATTACTTCAAAATAAAAAGTTTATCTATAAAAAAGTTTAGTACAAAAGAAAACAAGCCGAATAGCTGCATGAGCCAGATTTCGACGAGGAAAGAAACTAATAATGGTATGGTTAGTGCTACATGTTGGACATTCAACATATAACATTAAGAAACTAAGAATTTCTTGAAAAGATAGCTGGACAGAAAAAAGTAAAACAAAAACAAGAGAAAAATATAAGGAAATACATGTTCACACTACAGCAAAATCAAGGTTTAGAGGGGCATCCTGTTGCAAGAGAATTCGAGAGCCAACGAGACCAGGTTTTCAAATCTCACTCTACCACTTACTAGCTCTGTGATTTCTGGCAAGTTATTTCACCTTTTTAACCCTGTTTCATCTGCAAAATGGGGGAAAATACCACCTACTTGAGACAGTTATCATGAGGATTAAATAAGCTCCCTCTGCTTAATAAAGTGCTTTCCTGGCACTCAATAAATGTTCATTTATGTTTCTTGCCCCTTAGCCTACTTCTATGAAAAAGCAGGGGAGAGGTTACCAGGAGCCAAGAAAGCTAGATTAAAGTTCTATCTCTGTCACTTAATAGTTATGGGACCTTGGATAAGTCACCTAAAACTCTCTGAGCCTGTTCTTCACCTATAAAACAAGGGAACCAGTATAAATCAGGGGCTGACAAACTATAGCCTGCAGATCAAATCCTGGCCTGCTGCCTGTTTCTGTAAATAAAGTTTTCTTGGCACACTGCCATGCCCATTTGTTTAGGTACTGTCTGTGGCTGCTTGCCCACAGTAAAAGGAGAGCTGAAGAGTTGTGACAGAGACTATCTCTCTCTCAAGACTAAAATATTTACTATCTGGCCATTTGAAGAAAAAGTTTGGGCGCCTAGGTGGCTCAGTGAGTTAAAGCCTCTGCCTTCGGCTCAGGTCATGATCCCAGGGTCCTAGGATGGAGGCCTGTATCAGGCTCTCTGCTCAGCGGGGAGCCTGCTTCCTCCTCTCTCTGCTTGCCTCTCTGCCTACCTGTGATCTCTCTCTCTGTAAAGTAAATAAATTTAAAAAAATCTTTAATAAATAAATAAATAAATACATAAATACATAAATAAAAAGAAAAAGCCTGCCAACCCCTGGTCTAAATGGTCTCAAAGGCCCCTTTCAACTCTAAAGTTCTAAGCCCACATGTAGGGTAAATATGAAATTCTAAGACACATGATATATACCATTAGATAATTCCGAGGTACTCTGTAAAACTTTCCCCAAGTCCAGTACCTATTTGCTTTCCAAGTTTCCTTTCTATCTCTGCCATCTCCATAACCTTGAGATTGAGTCAGGGACTGTGGCCCTTGAAGTGAGTAGCTAGTTCCTGACTCAGTCCTCCAACTCACAGGCCTGGCATCCCGCGAGTCCCTAGCATTCTAGATATTGAACAGCTTTTTACCCCATTCCAGCTCATGGCTAAACCCCCTCAAAGAACTGGCACCTAGGAGAAAAACAGGGAAGTCTCTGACAACCTCATCTCCAACCACCAGGTACAGAACAGTGAGCAGCAAACCTGGGAATGCTAAATGGAGGGGGGGAAAAAAGGAAGAAGAAAGAAAAAGAAAAGAAAAAGAAGCTGCTATGTATCTTTAGTTTCTTCCTTTCTTGGTAGCTCTGTGCCTGAAAGGAGAACCATCCCTACATTTTCATATTCTCAACATCCTAACATTGAACTAGCTCTCTAAGGCACTCTGGACAAAATAGCATAGGTCCTCTCTCCCTTCAGTTGTTAAAGACCACAGTCTATTCAAATCCTGGCTCTGCCTTTTATTTTGTGATGGCAAACAACTTACTTAGTTTATTATGTCTTAGGTAGTTCACCTATATAGTGAGAATAGTAATTGTCTCCACCTCGTAATATTTTGGCAAATTAAATGGAATAATATGAGATACTTAGCTTAGTGCCTTGCTTTGTGTATAATATAAATAGTAGCTATTACAAACCCTTACCTATTTTACTTATCACCACCAAATACCTATTTTTGGAATTACCTTCCTCTTGAAATTATTTAACCCCACACACCAAGTGAATATTATTCTTTTTCGAAAAAAGAAAAAACTACTAAAGATGTCAATCAAGGATACTTTCCTTCAGGGCGCCTGGGTGGCTCAGTGGGTTAAAGCCTCTGCCTCTAGCTCAGGTCATGATCTCGGGGTCCTGGGATCGAGGCCCACATCGGCCTCCCTGCTCGGTGGGAAGCCTGCTTCCTCCTCTCTCTCTGCCTACTTGTGATCTCTCTCTCTCTCTGTGTCAAATAAATAAATAAAACCTTTAAAAAAAAAAAAGGATACTTTCCTTCAAAGCTCTACTCTCTCTGCCAAATAACTCTTTCCTCTACCTCCTAGCAATTCGGTTTGAAGTGCCTAGTCATGCGATCCTGGTTTGTATGAAATTCATAGTTGCACGGGAAGTTACAGTGGAAATATGAAATATAATACTGTTGGAATACTGTTTCCAAAGGGACTTTAGTTCAAAAGGAATACATGTGAGAACTGATTCCAGTTTCAGTTCAGCAAAACCAAAACATGCTTAAAATTGCTTTAAGAAAACAAGAAAAAACTTGGAGGCTAAAGCAGGTAAGTAGCAATATATCTGCAATCTGTTTATGTACTTTCTTGTTTGTTTTTTAAGATTTTATTTATTTATTTTGAGAGATACAGATAGTGAGAGGGAACAGGAGCAAGAAGGAGAGACAAGAAGCAGGCTCTCCACTGAGCAGGGAGACTGATGCGGGGCTCATCCCAGGACCCTGGGATCATGACCTGAGCCAAAGGCAGACGCTTAACGACCGAGCCACCCAGGCACCCTAATGTTTATGTATTTTCTTGGGCATAGATTAACAAATCAAATTAGTGAGAAATAGCTTGTTAATATGTGTTGCCAGAATTCTACTGTATTCTACTATACAATAATGGTATAGTAGAAAGACCACAAATTCTGGGGTCAAATAGACCTTAGTTCAAATCTTAGTTCCCACTATTGTGTAAATGTCAAAATAGGAATGATAAGAATGAAAGTTTTCCTTACTTTATTATGCTGCTCTTATGCTCTGAAAGACCCAGGTCCTTAATATTTGGTCTTTCTAAATCATTAGACTATCAGACAAAACTTTATTTGCACTAAAAATAAGAGGGTTAACACAGCAGGCTGTTTTTCTATTAAAAAAAAAAACTCCTTTGAAAGAAATCACAATAGTTATTCTCAAGCAATCTTAGCATTAGTGAGCCTATTATAAAACAAATGTAAAGACACAAGGAGTTCAGCTTTCCCTTCCAATAAATAATCACGTGGGTCCCAAGGCAGGCAAAAATGGGACAAGCAGTAGAGCAAGGGTCCTTTTAGCAGTAAAGGCGTCCTATTTCCTTGGCCCAATGTGAATGGTGATTTACAGATAATGTTGGTGAATTACAGATTAGCATAGATGATAGAAATCCAAGTTATTTAACCTATTTATACTATAGTTACTAAAATGAAGGGAGACCCTGCATTACCAGTACCTTTCAGAGATAAAACCATCCGAGGACATCTGGGCTCCAAATATTTCTTGAGATCATCCCAGGCCTTTTTAATAGCAGCATAATGGTCAATGTATCTTCCTACATCAGAGTAAGTATCTATGAAGAGAGATTTCCAACACTGATTCTTCTGTGTTTTCTCTTCCCTAAATAGATTTTAAAAAATGAGATTAAAAATCTTTTGAAATGAAATTAAATACTTACCAACATACTTTATTGGGAGTTTGTGCTTACTTTTGCCTTCCTTTTCATTTAGCTACAAATGAAGACTAGATAGCAAAAATAATACATACGCCAAAAAATTTAACAGGAGTTATTGCTGGCATGATGGGATTATGAATCACCTATTTTCTTACTTCCTACTTATTCTTTTCCCTAAGTTTTCAAATCCTTTATAAAATATAATGTGAATTGTATAGGAGGTATGAATGTCAACTTACTCCTTAAAGCATACCAATTATAAAGTTTAAAACACATATGTAGTTGTTCTACTTTAGAAATTATTCAGAATTTAATGATATAACACTACTAATCTATCTACATTGGATTAGCCAGGAAATCATATAGCATTCAAAGTAATCACATAATTTAATATCTCTATTTGGTACAATTCCACATTTATTGAGTGTCTACTCAGTCACTGAGGACATTAAAAATGAGGCACATTTTTGCCCTCAAATACATACATTCTAATCAGGGAAAAAGAATGAAGAATCAATTTAAGAGTCGGAAGTGGTATAGGATAAGGCAGCCACAAAGGGCCTTCTGGTATCCTGCTAATGAGGTTGGACCTTATCCTTAGGGAATGGAGAGCTACTGAAGGGTTTTAACAGGGGAGGAGAAGGAGCAGAATTGTGTTTGCGGTTTGGGAGGTGTGTAAACTAGACGCATAAGAGATGAGTCAAGAGGGTTTTGAGTAGTCCAGGTAAGAGATGATGAACTGAACTAAAACTGGTAGCTAGATTAAATGAGAAGGGAACCTCAAGAAAAATATAGAGGCTAAAATCAGATAGGCTTGGTAACTGAATGAATGTAGAGACAGAAAGAGGAGATCTGGGATAACTCCTATTTCTGGCTTAAATGCCCAGGTGAATGGTACTGCCAAGAAGACTATGAATGCAGGAGGACAGGGTTTAGGAATGGTGAGAAGAACAATTCAGGCTGTTGTTTTGCCTGGGAGGTGGGGGGCGGGGGGAGGGTGGTGAGGAGTTGGATTAATCAAAATAATATATATACATATTATCAAAACCAAAAAGTTCCAAAGAACTTACGGTGAAACGATTAGTCTACTAGTCTAAGCCCAACACCTCAAAGGAAACTTTAGTTATTACTGCAAGTTATCTCTGTAGTTTTAGATGTTCACGCCTCTAGGCTTGATTTATCAATTTTACATCTATCTACTGATACTCCAAAGTAAAAGATCAGTTCATGGCAATACTTAAAATGTCTTTTTTCCCATTCTTCCTCCTCCCAGTGTTTGACAGCCCTGTTACATTTAGTTCTGTTACGTAGCTTGCAGCTTTAAATAATGTACTTAGAACTCTACTTCTTGCTTTGCCAACTTGTCACTACTTGACTCCCCTCGATCTAAGAAAAAGATACTGGCAACCCCACCTTTCCTTTCATCTTTCCCAACTGCCACCTTCTGTCAACTACACTTTGATTCTGTGAAATTTATTAACATTTACTGAACTCAGAAAGCCCTTGTGGGTTATCCAATGGAAAGGTCCAAAAGGCGGCTGTAAGATCTCGGTGGGGATGTCAGGGACAGACATTCAGGTCTGCGAGTTGGGAGCACACAAGCAGCCACCATAAACGGCAACAGTGCATGCAGAATTCATAGAGGGAGAAGAGCAGTGGCCCGAGGACAGAACCTTGGAGAATACCAGCATTTACTGGCAGGCACAAGAAGAGCCATCAAAGAAGATAAAGAGACAAGGGTGAGAGAGGTGAATGAGGACAGACTAGTGTTATGAAAGCCAAGGGCTGAATTTCAAAATTACATGATTTCCTGAATACTCACTCAGATATCAGCCAGTATTTTTTGCAATGTCTTCTCCACAGCGGATCATGACTTGATAGCTGGCTAAGTCTTCGACTGACATAGCAACAACTGGCAATAACCAGATTCATGGTTAGTATAAAAGAAAATAAGAAAACAATTTAGAAATAAAGATGAAAATATTCAATGCTGTTTTCTTTCATTCCTTTTGCTTTTCTTATTTCCCACTTTCTACCCTTATAATTGTAAAACAGTATTTTCGAAAACCTGTTTAGTGTGTTAGCTAGTATAATTACCCTGTGAGTAGTGAAATCTTAATTATTTGAGTTCACAAATAAACCCCAAAACCTCTGCAACTGTAATTTCCATATGCAAGTCTATAAGACAAATAAACCATTGGAGTTAATTTCAAATCAAAGAGTTTTCCTACACTTATAATTGGGACGATATTTCTACATGTAGGAAGGAACATTAATAAAGTGTAAACAAAACGGTTTTCTTTTTAAGATCTGTGACACATTTGATATTAAATACATAAGACTTTTGTCTGTTTCATTCCAATTTTTTCTTAAAGGAAAGAAATATTACAGCCAAAGTCAATCTTAATTATAGCAACTATTGGAGAGCCCATTTATAAAACACATCAGATTCATAACAGTTCTAACTCAATACCTGTAGTGATCCAAGTTAGTATCAGCTGCTCAAAATCATGGAATGTTGGAAATAAATAATTTTCTTATTATATAGAGATTTCTAATACAATAGTGCTCCAGTCCTGTAAAGCCTACTCCACCTAATTAATTTGAAAAAAGAATGAACCTAGGATTAGGAAAATGGATTTCTATCCTCTCAGAAGAGGAATCACAAGTTATAGAAAGTCGACACTCAATCTCGGTTAGGCAATAGGTAGTCAGTTAAGTGAATCTTAAATTACATGGGATTTGTCAATGCCATGATTGGGGCATGTTAAAAACCAAATGATGGTAAATAAAATAACCTTCGTTCGATTTTCAGATTTCACAAGTATCATCCTCATCCTGTTCTGCTAAGCTCAAGATATGCCCAAACATACACTTGCAAACATAGGAATCCCTCCAGTTTTGTCAATTCGGAGTCCATTCCCTCTTTTCTTGATCCTTCTCTCTCCACTGTCTCAAGATGTAAACAACAAAAAAGAATCTCTGAAATAAGCACCAAAGGAGATTTTGATGGACACGAAGGATGAGAACTGTTCTAGACGTTCTGACTCGGTTGGCTTGGGGTAAGATCTATATCTCGAGCATGTATATGTTTAAAAAAGTGTCGCATGTAATTCTGATACATAGTAAGGGTTCAGAATGAATAGTACACAATAAGT
This sequence comes from Ailurus styani, assembly GCA_002007465.1. NCBI lineage: Eukaryota > Metazoa > Chordata > Mammalia > Carnivora > Ailuridae > Ailurus > Ailurus styani. Next base: position 2,972,417 of record LNAC01000137.1, read on the forward strand.
CTCCCTGGAACGGGGGAGATCCACGTTGTGCAGCTGATATTACACAATGATCCCAACAGACTACTGGAATCCAACCTGATCCAGGTCAGTAAATATGTATCAAAAACTTTGGAGTGGGCGCCTGGGTGGCTCAGTGGGTTAAAGCCTCTGCTTTCGGCTCAGGTCATGATCTCAGGGTCCTGGGATCGAGGCCCGCATCGGGCTCCCTGCTCGGCGGGGAGCCTGCTTCCCCCTCTCTCTCTCTGCCTGCCTCTCTGCCTCCTTGTGATCTCTCTCCCTCTGTGAAATAAATAAATAAAATCTTAAAAAAAAAAAAAACTTTGGAGCTCAACAATGGGCAGGACACTTGGCAAAGGAGAGCAGCTATACAGTGCAGGAAAGAAGTTGCAGTCCACTGGAAACTTTTCTGTAGATAAAATTTGATGATGTTTGTGATGGTTAATTTTATGTGTCAACTTGCCTTGGCCAAGAGATACCCTGATAGAGGGTTAAACATTATTTCTGTGTGTGTCTGTGAAGGTGTTCTGGGAAAGGATCAGCATTTGAAATGGTGGACAATGTGGGTGGTCCTCATCCAATCCACTCAGGGCCTTAACAGAACAAAAAGTTTCCTATCCAAAGGACTTAAAATAAAATCTGATCCCCCTCCTCTTGGCTCACAGGGTCCTGCATGATCTCATCAGTCTCTTCTCAAGGCACTCTCCCTGTGAGTCACTCCCTACCCTCCTGCAACAGCATTCTAGCACCCGTCCTGGCTATGCTGCTGTCCAATCAGCTTCTAAAAACACTGTTCCCTCTGCCAGAACTGCTCCATGCCAACCTTCATAGATGGGAACTCCTTCCAATTTGAATTGATCATCCCTCCCTCTCATTCCTTTACAGAGCAATTGGTTTATTTCCTTCACGGCAAATAGCATCTCTTGTAATTATGCACTTTGTTTTCCCATCTTGTCCATAAGACTGTAAGCTTCCTAAAACGGGCCTTATCTGTCTTGTTATATTCCCAACATTTAACCAGCTGGCACACAGCAGGCACTGAAAAAAAATCTGCTGAATAAATGGTGAGTACTAAGATAAACAAGACAGTCTTTACTTTTAAGAAGTGCACAATCTATCTGCTATGGCAAATAAACTGCAGAGGAAGGAAGAAGATATCAGAAGAATCAGGAGAAGGGGTCTTAAATAAATTCCATCTTGCCAGGGTAAGAAAAGGTGGGCAAGGCATTCCAGACAGGGTCAAGAACTTAAGCCATAGAACAAAAAAAAATGAGTGTGTGGTATGCCGGCAGAGGTCTGATTTGGCTAGAGTGGACTTTGCCAAATTGATAAGGACTTTAAATGCTCCCAGAAGTTTAGGTTATAGTTTGTAAAGAACAAGGGGCATCATAGGTTTTCAAGGGGACTGAGAGCGATATCTTAGAAAAATCACCATGGCAGCAATGTATGTGTATATATTCGTGTGTTAGACCCCTAAAAGGCCATAGCAAGAAAATATTTCAGATGGAAAGTCTGCTTTTGGAACAGGCTTTTCCAAAGAAAAGACAAAACGTTATTTCTCTGCTTTATGTACAAGCCTGAGAAGAGAAAAATTAATTTTCTTTTTCTTTTTTTTTTTAATAAATTTATTTATTTGACAGAGAGAAAGACAGCGAGACAGGGAACACAAGCCAGGAGAGTGGGAGAGGGAGAAGCAGGCCTCCCACTGAGCAGGGAGCCGGATGTGAGGCTCGATCCCAGGACTCTGGGATCATGACCTGAGCCGACGGCAGACGCTTAACAACTGTGCCACCCAGATGCCCCGAGAAAAATTAATTTTCTTGGAAAAAAAAAGTTACAGGTACTAATATGAATAGCAGCCAGGAACTGGGGTTATACCTCTGTCGCCACTTAGCTAGGCCAACCAACAAACAGCAATAAATCTAAGAATACTGTATTTCTAAAAGAATTTCTTCTGATAACACAGGGCACAATCATCAAAGGGTTAAAATCCAACTGGTAATCCAAAAAACAAAACGAAACGAATCTTGCCTACTGATCCTTAAGAGGGCGATTTTGCCTCCTCTGCAAATATACATGGTGGCACAAGAAAGACAGAGCCATGCCACTAGCTGTCAAGGATGTAAACAGCGCCATTTCTTCCACCATACAGTCCCGAGCGCTGAAGGAACTGGGCATTTAACCACCCTTACCAGCAACCGGTGTTTATTTTTGGAACGGATGCTAGTAATGTGGGAAACCCAAAGCGTACAGGCGAGAAGAGTCACCTGTATCGCACCACCGGAAATCACTACCAAAACACAAAATGCAACATGCAACCGTGAGGAGAAAGGCTGGCAGCAAAACAATGATCAGGCATTGCTGTCCAAAAGTGAGCCCTGCTAGATGTTATGGGGCCACGGAAGTCTCACCTGAGGGTCAGGGGGTCGCCTGGCTCCTTCTCTCGGGCGCCCCACCTGCCCACTCTCGCGCCCGACTCCGCAGGCCCGGACCCAAGCAGAAAAGAGCGCTTGGCCCAGACAGGGGCTTCTCCAAAGCGTCCAGGACTGGGCCAGATCGGGCGGAGACCGGCGGGACGGCGTGCGGTGGGCACGGGGGCCGGCGGGGCGGCAGCGGGGAGCAGTGACTCCCCGCCTTGCAACTGGGCCTTGCCGAGGCCTGGGACAGAGGATTCTCGTCGCTCCTCGGTCCCGGGCCCTGGACCCGAGGAAGCCCTAAAGGCGGGGCCCTTTTCGCCCCCGTCTCGCCCAGGCCCCGGGGTGGCTCCGCAGGATCGGGGCGGCCCTGGCGTCACCTTCTGGCTGACGCGGGACTCTGGGTCCTGTCGGCGAGCCGGGCCTCCGTCCCTCCTGCCTCACTGTCTCCCCCCGCCCCGTGATCCCACCCCTGCCATGCACGTCGTCCCATTACTTGATTAGGTCCCGGTAGTCCAAGAAGGATAAGATGAGGAGCAGGGGATCGGTGGGCAGCGATTCTAGGGTCAGCGGCGCTGACTGGGTCTCCATGGCCGCCATCTTGCCTGGCCCGGTGCAGGCCTGGCCCCGCCCCGGCCCCGCCCCGGCCCCGCCCCCACCCGTGGCCCGGCCCAGACGACCTGCCGCGCCCGGTTGGAGCGCCGGCGGCGCTGCAACCATCTTGAGTCGGAGTCGACCCCCGGGGCTCCCGGCAAGGCTCCGCCCCCGCCCCCGCCCCGCGGGCCCAGCGCCCGTGCGGTGGGAGCCCGCTGCAGCTGGGAGCCCTCTTACTCCGCGCTGCGCCAGCTCCTCGGGCTGTCCCCGCGCTCTCTCCTCCCATTCACATCCTTCAACTTGCCCAGCCCGTAACCCTTTCAGTCTTTGTTCCCAGACGTTCTGCCTCGCTCTGTCTAGCCCCGTATGCGAAATTTTACACCCGGTATCCTCGAAGCCAGGCCCCAATCTCACCCTAAATCCTGTCCGCCCTTGGCCCCTGGATCCTTCGCTTCTCTTCGTTTCCCCCCCAAGCCTCGCTCACCCCGCCTGTCCCTAGCGCACAGCAAGGTGGCTCTGAGCTCGTCCACTCAGTAGGGGCGGAATTGGGAATCAACCAGAGGTACAAGGCTCCACTCCCAAATTGGGGAAATGATCGTGGACGGCATTAATGTTAACCCCTTCGGTCAGTGATAGGTATACAGGTCAGCCGCTCTCAATATGGGGTTCACGGTGATTTTTCAGCCTATTAGGGCAATGCAGAGTATAGTAAATGGATCTTTACCCCCAAGGTATAATCTCCGAGGGTTTCAGTATCCTGGGTGTGAAGAGATGAGCAGAGCCTGCCAGTGGGCATCGTTAAAGCACGGTGATGGCCCATCCTTAGCTTCGCGGGTGAAGTGTCACGGATCATGAGCTAAGGAACACACTTACCTGAAGCCGTCCTTTCCCACGGTAGTGTGGTGTAGGGGACTTAGGTGAGCCCAATGAGAACCGGACGTCACATAGGTCATTTCCTTTAGTGGAAGTGAGATGGACTAGCTAACTATGCCTAAATTCTAGGAGCCTATGGAATCATCTTTAAAAACCCTCCCTCCCCTGAAGTGGTTTATGAATGGTAATAAAGCCTTGTTTGTGTAAAGTACCTGGCTAGATATTCCAGCAGTATTTCCCAAGCCTATGCATAAACCCATTACTAAGTTTTCCAAATGTTTCCATATCCTAGAGAGAGTTTCCCCTCCCAACTGTTGAGAAGAGTGGAAATTAATTCCACTACCCACACCAAACCGCTCTGTTTTCTCAGTTCACCATACCATTCAAGCTTTCTAGTTATCATTTTAATACTTATAACTCCTCTCCCCACCACACCCATGTACTAATGTTTTTTCTGTATGTTGTTTTGATCCTGAAAATCTTCCTCTCGGGGTAAAGACTGGCTTCCTAGTGACAGGGTTTGGAATATAGGGGAGGTTCAATGGGTTGGAGTCTCCCGCCGAAGACCCAAGAAAATTCTTGAGACATCTTTGGTGCAAAATGGTGGTTTATTTTTAAAGCACGTGGACAAGACCCATGGGCAGAGCGAGCTGTTGTTACGGGCAGCTGATTACAGACCACGGGGGTGGGGGAGGTAAGGAAAAAGATTTCAAAAAAACTTTCATAACATGCCAGAGGCCTTGCCCCTGTCACGTTAAGGTGCCTTTTCCCCTCTAGCAAGGTATTAACACTTTAGTTGGAAGATTCCTGGAAGAATGTCACATGCGTCCCACCCAGAAGTGGGGGGCAGGGAGTTTGCAGACCAGCCTCCTGCTCCCTCATCATTGTGCCCCTGAACAATTTTGACCCTTAATCTTTTAAGGTTGAAGGTGAGAGGTCTCATCTTCTGTAACTTCTTCTGGGCTCCAAAAGGGAATGCGTGAAGTAACCGCTTGAGCTACAGCTGACCCTGTAACTTCTTGCTCAATAGGGGTGTAGAGATGTCCCTACCTATGGATCAACATTGGTCAGTTGGGGACTCAATGTACATAGGAGTTGCAAAAGGCAGAGGCAGCGAAGTCCACGGGAGACTGCTCAAGCGGATCCTGCTGCATGCAAAGGACCATCTGTCTGAAGTTATGGCAGAAGAGGATTCTCGACAGCAGAATGGGAGAAATGGGAGAAACCAGCAGAACACCGTTAGTGTAAACCCAAAAAAGCTCAAGAAAGAATCCTTTGATAATTGACAAAAAAAAAAATCCTTTTCCAGTCCAGGAGTTTAATTATTAAAGGAGAGAGGGGGACTGTTTGAAGTGCCAATTTGAGGGGTGCCTGAGTGGCTCAGTCGCCTAGGGTCTGCCTTCCAGGCTCAGGTCATGATTCCAGGACAGGATCCAGCCCCACATTGGGCTCCCTGCTGAGCAGGGAGCCTGCTTTTTCCCCCTCCCACTCCTCCCTGCTTGTGTTCCCTCTCACTGACAAATACAGAAAATCTTTTTTTTTTAAAGTGCCAATTGAGTATGTCAGCTCAGAAATATTTTGTGATAATCTGGAACATATAGTGTTTTGTTTTTGTGATAGCCCAACTTCCACCTTGTGTAGCAGTTAGAACATCTAACGTCATTCTATTCAGTAAAACTGCTTCACACTTGTGTTTAATAGAGAAATGCTGTTTCAGGTGACAGGACCTTGACCGTGTACTTAAAGAGCTTCCGTGTGCCAAACATCCTCCAGTCCCCAAGAGGTAATAAAAATGGATGTTGGTCATACAAATGAAGACACAGAATGTGTTCACCATCATTTAAATTTGGAAGGTTGGCTGGGTTGGTAATGGTTTTAGTAAGGTGTCTGTGCATTCAGGCAAAATCCAGAGTACAGTGGCCTCTCCAGCCAGGGGGAAGCCAAGGCCACTTAGCCACTGGGTCTCAGGCAGGAGCCAGTCATGTAATACTGGGCCTTTTTTTAGTCAGGATTTCAAGGGCTACTCGGTTTTGGACGCCATTCTTTACGTGTGTGCTCATTTCAGGCCCTTATTTGGTTGGGGAGTTATGGATTGATAATCTTTTCTTTAAATTGCTCCATGGCATGTTAAGACTAGAAAGGAGTATTTGGAGTCAGTATAAATATTAATTTTTAAGGCTTTGGCAATTGGAAAGCATAAGTGAGCACTATACCATATCCTGCTTTTCTTACTCCTTTTTCCATGAAACTTGAAACTATTGCCATCAGTAAACAAACTGTCATCTGTATTTTCAATAGAGGCATCTTAAATCTGGTTGACTAGCATAAAGAAGATCAATAACCTCTGAGCAGTTATGCTCTATAGAAGCTATGATGGTTAGGTCCAGACATAGGGGTAGCTGGGTTTAAAACTTGACAGGTTTCAAGTATTATCTCAGACTTATCTAGAAGCATAACCTGGTATTTAACAAGTCAGCTTCCTATCATCTACTGGTGGCTTTGGCCTCTAAGACATTCTGGACCTTATGTGAAGTTATTATAGTTGGGGACTGGCCCATAGCTTTGAGGCTCCTTTTACCAGAAGCACTGTGTATGCTTAGCTAAAGCCTTTGTTTGCAATTGTACCTCAAGAGAGGTGGCTTCTAGAATAAAATATTACTAAGGGATGAAACCATTAAGAAGCCCTTTTTGTTTGAGGTCCAGCCCTAACATCCTAATTATAAAGCATCCCTGGCAAGTGGGAAGAAAACTTGTCAAGGGACAAGGGGATTCCCAAGTGCATCATCCAATCCAATCGTGAAGAAAGTGGGGTCACCCATTACCTCCACAAGTCCACAGCTAACCCTATGCAGTGGAGTATGCTTCTGGCTTTGAGGGAATGATTCCATTATCCCAGCCACATAGAATTGGTCAGTGGGATAGTTAAGTTATACAATTGTTGGGGGATCAATCCCATTTTCAAGTTGTTTGGAAAATCATTTCTATGGGGTCCTGTTATTAGCCCCACAGAATAACAAGCAAGATTATACATGAGCTATCACGTAGAAATAGAAAAACTATTTGTGAGGTTTAACCTCAACTTGTCTAGCTTAAGCTAACACCTAAGGACAATCAAAACTAGGATTTAACATCTGCAAAGGTAGGTAGGTTATTGAAAATTTCTCTAAAATAACCCTCATTTCCAAAGATAGCCAAATCAGGACTAATTTGAAAAAAAAACAAGTCCAGTTTTAACATATTTGGCCTAGTTATTTATGTAAGCTCAGCAAGAATAGTGATGTTTATCTTTTAGACTCTGCTTTGCTGGAAATTTTTTTTTTTTTTAAAAATTTTATTTATTTATTTGACAGAGAGAGAGAGAGATCACAAGTAGGCAGAGAGGCAGGCAGAGAGAGAGGAGGAAGCAGGCTCCTCGCCGAGCAGAGAGCCCGATGTGGGCCTCGATCCCAGGACCCTGAGATCATGACCTGAGCCGAAGGCAGAGGCTTTAAACCACTGAGCCACCCAGGCGCCCTGCTGGAAATTTTTATAAGAAATCTCTAGATTGTGCTTTTAGTAGCCTATCCAGGTCAGAAACCAAGCCAAGTACTTGCCATCAGACATGCCCTGCAGTTACCTGTACATTTGGACGAATTCCTCTTCCTGAGGTTCCCAAAGTATCCTTGAGGTTCCTGCACCTGCCAGCAGGTGGTTCTTTACCCACCTGGTGAGATTCCTGGGAACTCTGTAAAGCACGGTATCAGGCCAACAGTTCCAAGGCTCCAGTTTCATAAAGCCAACCTCAATTCCTTGAAGTTGTTTGGTCATATCTGAGTCTATACATGTCTCTCTCAAATATGACACATTCCAGTCAAAGCTTTGGTAAAATAACCAATGTTTCCAGTGGTGTTTTGTTATAAGGAGGGCAGAATTTTTTTTTAAATATTTTTTTTTATTTGTCAGAGAGAGAGAGAGAGCGTGCACAAGCAGGCAGAGTGGCAGGCAGAGGCACAGAGAGAAGCAGGCTCCCTGCCGAGCAAGAAGCCTGATGTGGGCCTTGATCCCAGGACACTGGGATCATGACCTAAGCCGAAGGCAGCTACTTAACCAACTGAGCCACCCAGGCATCCCAAGGAGGGCAGATTTTTATTGAGCCTATGCAAACAACTAGGATCATCATGGAAGAAAAAATACATACTGAGACCTTTTGAATTTGAATTTGAGGGTTCAGGTGGAGAGAAAAATTAAATGCTTTAATGTGCTTACAGATGAACATTTTATCCTGTTTCTGGTAGTCATAGACATCTGAAGTTTCCTTAATGTTTAGAGTGAACATTAGCGAACCAGCAACGTTTTTCAAACAAGGATCACAAAACTGGGGCGCCTGGGTGGCTCAGTGGGTTAAAGCCTCTGCTTTCGGCTCAGGTCATGATCTCAGGGTCCTGGGATCGAGGCCCGCATCGGGCTCTCTGCTCAGCAGGGAGCCTGCTTCCTCCTCTCTCTCTGCCTGCCTCTCTGCCTCCTTGTGATCTCTCTCCCTCTGTGAAATAAATAAATAAAATCTTTAAAAAAAAAAAAAGACGAAAACATAGTAAGTGGTTTTCTGGGCAGGCAAAAAAACAAAAAACAAAACAAAAAAACCCTTTGTTTTACCATTTTCTTATTCAGAGCAGATTAACAATTCAACAGAATTTCAATCTTGTACCAGTGAACCTTTGAAATCCATTCATTTCAATCTTAGTCCTGATGACACCTAAAATTCCTTTCCAAAGATTTCTTTTCACAAACCTTCTACAACTTTCCTTTGCATTCAGATTTTGTCCCATGCCATCTTTCCAACAACCATCTTATTTAGGACAAAATTACCTTCTTTTACCTTCGAAATGCATTCCCATTCATTTTATCTTTCTTACATTATTGTCTACTTTTCTGCATAGAGACTTGATTCCCTTATTTCTATCAGTCTTAATTACATTTAGAATTTCCATTATTTTTTTGAAATCTTAAGTCACCAATGAAGATTTCATAACCAATTGTGAACTACTACACCAGTGTTTTTTAGATGGCACATTTGGGAATCAGATAACCACAAAGCATGTTTACCAACAGATTTAAATAACCTTAGTTCTTTGCAATATGAAGTCAAAAGCACAAACCTATGTCCAGTAGTAGTCAATGACTTAGCACTGTACCCTATTTGGGAAAGACCTAGATGTCCAATGAATTTAAACTCCACTTATCCATGCAAAACTTTATAAAGTTTCAGGTTACCAAAGACTTTGAAAGCTATTTTAACAATTACCCATGAAAACTGAAACAATAAAACATTTCAGGGCGCCTGGGTGACTCAGTGGGTTAAAGCCTCTGCTTTCGGCTCAGGTCATGATCTCAGCGTCCTGGGATCGAGGCCCGCATCGGGCTCTCTGCTCAGCAGGGAGCCTGCTTCCTCCTCTCCCTGTCTCTCTGCCTGCCTCTCTGCCAACTTGTAATTTCTCTCTCTCTCTGTCAAATAAATAAATAAAATCTTAAAACAAAACAAAAAAACATTTCAATCAGCGAAACAAATTGCAACAGAGAAAACACCAGCCTGACCTTCAGTAAACCTCCGTAGACATGCTTGGCGCTGATGACTTTAAAGACACATCCATCTTAATTAACCAACAAAGTTAACTTGGTTTAAATACTGAATTATGTTCCACCTGGATCCTCCCCATTGTCAATTTTTACCTGAGACCCTGGCGGGGAAATCTGGAGTGGGTGTTAGGTCCAGGGGGTGCTCTTCTTGCTCCTTGACCGTGAAGGAAGGAGCCATGGTGCCTGAGGCACCGAGGATAGTCTAGAAGCCAGTAAGGCAGGCCGCACCCAAAGATGGTGCAGGAATGGGAGAAGGGGGATGGGGAGACAGAAGAGACAAAGTGCTGCCAGAGGGCAGAGAAAGGATTCAGGAGCTCATGAGCTACAACAGAGGAGCAGACACCATGTTTTTTCCTGCCAACAAGGGTGGGGGGTGGGATAAGAAGACCACATCCGATCAGAGAAGACAGGGAATTTTCCCGAAAACCAAGGGAGTTTTCGGCAGCTGTTTGGGAATATTCCTTAGAGTCCCGTCGCAAGGTATACTAGCCACAGTTAGCTCCAATTACAGCCATTAACCCAGGAAATGAGTGAGGAAGCACCCACCTCTATTAGGAAAAACAGTGTCCAGGGTCCCTGTTTGCGAAGAACGGCCTTCCTCCAGCAACCTGGGTTTTTTCGGAGGCCTATTTAGAGAATTTCAATGTCAGGAGAGTAGCAAATCAGTACTTTCCTAAATTTTGCAATCTGAATGGTTGCCAATGGGTTAAAAGGCATCCCAAGGGAGATTCCTTGGGGACTGAAAAAACTCCCATCCCATTCTAGAGAGGGTGCTGGAGAGGGTCCCTTACTGAAAAAAAATCCCCTCCCGACTCCCAGGTGGTGTATGTCAGAAGTTCCTGACGTCAAAGCGACCCAAGGCGTCCCTTAAATCGCTATGATCAATGCCACCATTCAAGTCCCCTCTAGGAGGGAGGCCTGCCCTCCCCCTGCTTGCCCATCTCATTCTAGACTACCGGTGCCAGCGAATGGACCAAAATAACTTGCCTTGGAGAACCCATTTTACACCCATGTAAGACACTAGGAAAGTTTTACAAGGGGGAATTACCCCATTTTATAACAAGTAGTTAGTAGGGGAGCTTGGGTTGGCTCAGTGGGTTAAAGCCTCTGCCTTCGGCTCAGGTCATGATCTCAGTGTCCGGGGATCGAGCCCCGCATCGGGCTCTCTGTTCAGCAGGGAGCCTGCTTCCCTCTCTCTCTGCCTGCTTGTGATCTCTCTCTCTCTCTCTCTGTCAAATAAATAAATAAAATCTTAAAAAAACAACAACAACAAGTAGAAAGTTTAAGTAGTTAAGTGGAGACAGAACCATCATTTCAGTTTGTCAGGGAATGATACCTGTGTCTTCAGGTAAATTCTTATAAAGGAACTTGACGCTAATTCATGTTTGTCTTTATTTCTCCCTCAGGTAAGCTATTGAACTTGTTTTAAGTTCAAAAATTGGGGGGAGTTTTAAGTATACTGCATTTGCTTCTGCTACCCTATTGTACTTTCCTTTCTTTTGGACTTGCTCCATCCAGTTATGACCTAATGAGAAGACCGCAAGTATGTTACCCTACTGCTCTGGCTGAGATAAAGGGAGACGAGAGAGGTACTCACCTGGGGCATAGCATTTAAAGGAGTGCCCCAAAAACCTCAATAATCAAGTAATATTTTAAGGCAGTATTTTTTTAAACCAAAATTTTTAAAAAAGATTTAGAGAGAGAGCGCTCGAGAGAGCACAAACCAGGGGGGAGAGGCAGAGGGAGGGGGAGAAGCAGACTCCCCGCTGAGCAGGGAGCCTGATTCGAGGCTCCATCCCAGGACCCTGGGATCATGACCTGAGCCGAAGGCAGAGGCTTAACAGACTGAGCCACCCAGGCACCCCTTCAACCAAAATTAATGCAAAAGTCCATGATGAACAAAACACCAAAATTTTAAATAAAAACAGGATTCCACGGTGCTGGTCAAGCTATCTTGGAGACTAATGTTGCGGGAGAGCTAGAGTTTCATCTCACCAAATCAAAGAATGACTCTCTGGGACAAATGAGGGAGTAAATCAATAGAAGTTATAGAAAAAATTCTCAAGATTAAAAGAGAGCCCGACAGGGTAGCCACTGAGGGGCTCTAGGGTTGGTCTTTTATAGAAAGCTAACCAGAGACCTGAAATTCTTTTAACATCTGTATTATATCACCCTTGAGCAAGGACTAGTGATAACACCTTCAATGGCTTACTTCCTTTTTAGGGTCTGGTTATTCTTTGTTGGTCACAGGGGAGTAAATCATAAAAAAGACACCCACCGCACACGCCCAGGGCAGGGTGGTCGGGTTTGTTCCCTGATCTCTGGTTTCCCCACACCTCCACATTTTGGGGATTTCTGGGAACCTGGTCACACTGCCCCCCTATCTATCTCTCCCTACCTTGCCCCTCCTGTCCCTTACTAAGGCGAAAGGAAAGAATGTATGCCGAAATACATGTTCTTTTGTCTTTTTAAATGCTTTTTTTCCCCAGAAGGCAGAAGGGGTGCTCAGGTGGAGGACATGCTTCCCCCAGGGAGTGGGCTTCAGATCTCCCGCTGTCCTCTCTAGCCCCTCTTTCCCGGGCTAATTGTTTTGGATGCTACTCTTTAAACGGAACAGAAGGATTTCACTAAAATAGTATTTGCTTGCTATTAATATTCCCATGGTAGATCAGAAAGCAAAGGGGGTGGGCATCTGGGTGGCTCAGGCAGTTGAGGGTCTGGCTGACTCTTGGTTTCCGCTCAGGTTGATCTCAGGGTGTGGGGCTGACCCCGCATTCAGCTCAGGACTCCGTGACAGTCTGCTTGTTCCTCTTCATCCCCCTCTGCCCCCCCAAATAAAGAAATATCTTATTTTAAAAAAAGAAAGAAAGCACAAGGTTCTGAAAGAAGAGTTCATCCATAGCAGTTTGAAAGAAAAGCTTTCTCTCCTCTCAGGAATAGATACCACTTGAGATATAAATACACTTACATGTTTTAGAACCCGAGTCGCTTGGGTCTGTGGTGTAGAGTTTTGAGTGCACAGTGCCCTACCTATAGACAATCCCACTGTGGTTTCCTGGGTTTCCAGGTTCCCATCCACTATTCTGGTAAATCCCTCACTCTTTCATACCTTACCACGGGCAAAGGTCGGGCTCAGCCCGGTCAAGGATCAAGATGAACACAGCGCTTGCTGCTCCAACTCTGATGCCGCTTACCCTTTAGGTGAGAGATAAACCCCCTAACTGTGGGGCGGGGGAGAGATGATCCGGGCTCTGGAGGCTCATTTTCCCCCTCATTGTCAGGGGTTAGCCGCTAGCTGCGTCAGCACCTGTGAGTGCGCTGGGAGGTAGGACGAGGTCACCAGATACTGAGTTCTAGCGGTTTCTGCTGAATGGCGGCCTAGCTGTGCCCCGCCCCCCCATATGTAATTCACCATAGCTCTGGGGCCCTCTCTGTGGGGCATTTTCTAGGACGCGTCCAGTCTTCTGCCCAGCCTAGTGCACAGCTCAGCGGGTTATGAAAGCCCCAAGCAGGGAGCAGGGATGGGGAGGGAGGCGGGCAGAGGGGTCTGGGCTCTCGCCCCCTCCTCCGCTTGTAGCCCCTCCCCCCACCCTTTTGTATTTGTACTTCATGGCATTGGTGGTGTGTGTCCTGGGCCTCGGAAAGACAGCGGCGTGAGGGTCACACTCCACTTTGTCTCTTGCTAAGTGTTTCTGGAAATGGCCTTGTCCAGCTGGGCGTCCCAGGGGCAGGAAACCATCTCGGGTGATTCTCGGGGGGGGGGGGGTGCTGTCCGGTCGCAGGGCGGGCCTGGGAGAGGACAGCGCGAGCTCTGGCGTCAGCTCTTCCAGCTGTGGCGAGGCAGCCTGGGCATCTGGGAGCCCAGGAATGAGGAGGCAGGAGGGAGGACCCGGGTGGAACCCGCCAGCCCCCGACTGACCCAAACAAATGTGGCCCCCAAAAGAAAAACCTCGGGCCCAAAGGCTGCTGGCGATTGGTCAAAAGGAGGCCTGCCTCTGCAGGGCCCAGAAGAATTCAGGAGTATATGCTTAGGCTTTCCGGCTGAAAGCACGGAGGAGGATAAAATTACAGGGATCTGTGGAAATTAGGGGCTGCCTCCGAAGCTCAGAAAGGCAACCCAGCCTGATGGGTTGATGCAAAATCTGGAATGGATTTCGCGGCTCCGGTGCAGCAAAAACACGGACAGACCCTTGGCTACTGAGAAGTCTGGAATGGATGTAAGAGATTTAAAGGCACAGTTCCAGCAGTCATAAAAACTAGCTCTGGGACTTGGTCCCCCTCCCCTTCCCTTAAGTGAGACTTTCCTGAATTTGCGAAACAAAGTCTTTTGTTTTGTCTGTTCCGTGCTTCTTGTTTTCAAGCAGTCTCTACAGTTGATGTGACCCTTCTGGGTGCAGGGTGGGTGAACCTGCAGATTGGACACATTGAGAGGGCTCCCTATTGGTGGACTCGAAAATGGGGAATACTGAAGTTGTGGCCAAGGGTGGTTTGTAATAGCAAAGCTTATCAGTGAAACAGTATCTCCTACCTGGGCGAAGGGAATGCAGCGTTCTCGGACAATACAGGCTAGGGTGCCGAAGAATGCCCTCCACCGATTCGGTAGCCCGGAGATCTGGGGAAGCCACTCGTCGCTGCTAGAATCTGGAGTCCTACTGTGTACTTTTGAGAGTTAACCAGGTCAGTCTGTTCACTATTGTTCCTCTAAGTGCCTGGCAGACATCGTCAGAGTGGTTGATCCAGGATGCACTCGGTATGTAGGCTTACTTTTTTTTGGCGGGG
>LNAC01000137.1:2986858-3012464 GCA_002007465.1 Ailurus styani
TGACCTAAGTAAGCTCTGTTCTGTGCCCCTGGAGGCTGATCTCTGAACTTCACCTGGTTCCCTCCTCATCTGGCTTTTGGTTGGGTTCCACCACTGGGAAGCACTGGTAGGAGATTGGGGAAGAGGGGAGAAAAGAGAGAGCCGGGTATTTAATGTCCACCAGCTGGGGTTTTAGCCATAGCTGTGTTTCTCTGTGGGAACTACTCCTTCTGGTGCCCTCTTTCAAATCTTTGACTCATCCGGGAGCCCTGTTCTCTCCCATTGCTTTTTCAGGGCTGGAAACAGCTCTCCCATGTTCACTAATCTCCTGGCACCTCACCATCCTGTATTGATTCCTTCATCCTGCTCGTATCTCTGTGAATCATCTCATTGAGTTCTGTTCAGTTACCTCCTTTTGAAAAATGTGTATCTTTCCTTATAGGACCTGCCCGATGTCATTTGCCTTCCCCTACCCACCCAGACAAATAGTACTGTATTTACTACATTAATGGAGTGCACTATCAGGGAGCTGAACTAACAGTGAGCGCTGCTGCGTGGGGCGGAACATTGCACTCTGTCCACGGCACAGCACTGAATATACTGCATGCATTCCTTTGCATCCCATATTGGAGAAGCTGACCAGAGACGGATGGGCTTGTAAACTTATGGAGATGCTGGATATGTTTGCTTACGTTGATTGTGGTGATGGTATCACAGGAGTATGTATATATCCACACTCATCACAATGTATACACGGAATATATGCAGTTTTTGTATATCAATTATACCTCAATAAAGCTGTAAAAGAGAAAGAAAAAAGAATAAATGCTTCTGCCATTCATGGGACCTCTTGGGGGGCTTCCTGTGTGATAGGAATGGAGGCCCAACCTCTGGTTGGCCTATTTTGGAAATTAAGACTCTTCGCAGCTAGGAATTTTCCTACAGCCTTCATATGCCAGATAAACCAGCACATCTGAAAAGGGGCCACCTAAAGCAAGAAGTGATCCAGGGGCATCTGGGTGGCTCAGTGGGTTAAGCCTCTGCCTTCAGCTCAGGTCATGATCTCAGGGTCCTGGGATGGAGCCCCACATCGGGCTCTCTGCTCAGCAGAGATCCTGCTTCCTCCTCTCTCTCTGCCTGCCTCTCTTCCTACTTGTGATCTCTCTCTCTCTGTCAAATAAATAAATAAAATCTTTTAATAAAAAAAAAAATAAGAAAGAAAGAGAGAAGCGATCCAGTCATCAGGAAAGCAAACCATGTCCTGGAGCTTCCTATCCCCTTCAGACCCCCAGAATTACAGGTTGAGGTGTTCAACCTCACAGTAGATTAATTAAAGAAAGAGGTAGGTAACTTATGTATATTTATAATTTATGTAATTTATTTATTTGTAATTTATTGCAGGTAAAGACCGAATGATTTTTTAGTATAATTATGTCCCACACATGGATCCACCTTGAGGGAATTGCGCTAAATGAAATAAATCAGACAGAGAAAGACAAGTATGACTGGGTATCACTCATACGTGGAATCTTTTTTTTTTTTTTAAAAACCAAAACATTGAATTCGTAGAAACAGAGTAGCGTAGTAGCAGCCAGGGGCTTGGGGGCTGGGAAGAGGTTGGCAAAAGAGTTACAAGCTTTCAATTATAAGATGAATGTACCTGAAGATCTAATGTATAACATGATAACTAGGGGCGCCTGGCTGGCTCAGCCCTTTAAGGGCCTGATTCTTGATTTAGGGTCAGGTCATGATCTCAGGGTGGAAAGATGGAGCCCTGATCTCCAAGTTGGGCTCCGCGCTGGGTGTGGAGCCTGCTTGAGATTCTCTCCCTCTCCCTCAGCCCCACTCCTCCTTGTGTGTGCGCTGCACTCTCTCTCTCTTAAAAAAAAGAAAAATGAAAAAAAAAACCATGATAATTGTAGTTGTTAATACTGTGCTGTATACTTGGAATTTACTAAGAGAGCCGAACTTAAGTGTTCTCAGAACCCCCAAAAAGATAAATATGTGAGGGGACAGATATGTTAATGAACTTAATTATGAGAATCATTTTACAATATATGTATATCAAATCATGTTGTACACTTTAAATATATTACAATTTTATTTGTCAATTGTACCTCAATAAGGTGAAAAATAAAACTAAAATGAGATAATAAAAATAAATAAAATGCTAATACGATTTAAAAAGATTATACTTATACTGTTGTAAAACTTGTGCTTTTTAAACAAATTGTAACTATTTTCCTTCTTAGCAAGTATTTATCTACGTTATCATTATTTTTTTAAAGATTTTATTTATTTATTTGACACAGAGAGAGAGATCACAAGTAGGCAGAGGCAGGCAGAGAGAGAGGAGGAAGCAGGCTCCCTGCTGAGCAGAGAGCCCGATGCGGGCCTCCATCCCAGGACCCTGAGATCATGACCTGAGCCTAAGGCAGAGGCTTTAACCCACTGAGCCACCCAGGCGCCCCTACGTTATCATTATTAATGACTGCATTTATGTTCCTTAATAGGAATACATCATATTTTAGGTAATCAGGCTCCTATTGGGAGATATTTAGAAAATTTCCAATTTTATCCTAATAAACAGCATTGCGACAAATACCCATGTACATTCATTTTTGTGAATTGCTTCATTTACATTCATAGCATAAGTTTTAGGTATGGAACTGCTGGGTCAAATTTGCAAACTTTATTTTGTCCCCTGTTTCTAAATGGCTCTGGAAATAGGCTGCAGACAAAATATTTAGTTCTAGGTATGGAAGTAGTACAGACACATTTTCTGGCCCAAACACAGTAAAATCACAACTGAATAATAATCTCAAAAGTTTCATTTTGACCTCAAAAAGCAAATAAATAAATAAATAATATCCTTTAAAAACCTCTTTGGTTAAAGAAGAAATTAAAACTGATTTTACCAAATGGTATGACAGTGATGCCAACCAGAATAGCTTACAATAAAATGTTTGGGTTTTTTTGACCAAAACTTTACCAAGAAGCAAATATGCAACCTTAAATATTTTCTCTATTAAACAAGGAAGACAAATAGACATACAAAACATTCTGTTCAAGTTATAAAAGAACAAATACACTTAGAGGAAGCCAGATACAGATAAATTAAGGGAAGGACATAATGGAAAGAATGAAGACTAGAAATATTGGAATCGACCAGTAAGTTCCCAGTCTTGCTCTATGTGTGTGTAAGTGTTTGTGCATTTGTGTATGTGTGTGTATTCATGTGTGCTCAAAGGACCAGGGGCCACGTGGAAATTTCCCACATTTCGCTGACGGGTTTAGGAGGCAAGACAAACTCAACCCAGCTGACACTCACAGCAGGATTAACTGGGATAATGTCAGTGTCAGTAGAGAACCATGAAAGCACAAACGTGGAAGTGACTAATTTAGTGGTGGGCAGGTCAGTGAAGGAAAGCATCTTACAGAATGTGACAGCTGAATTGACAATCGTGGGTTGGGTAGGATTTTGCCTTGCTTGTAGAGAGAAAGTGAGGACTAGGTGTGGGGGCTTGTTTTCAAGGCACTAGAATTTTTTTCCATGCCTAATCAGTTCCTGGTATCTATGGGACCATTAACTATGCAGCCTTATCATTTTTAATTTAATTTTTTGCAGAACACCTGTCCATACCTCAAGGTAGGCCTTGCTCTTGTCTTTTGATAGCGCAGGGATCCCCTTGTTTTCCTCTTCTCTCCTGGGAGACTGAATGCCCACTTCTGTCATTTTATTGCCAAAGGGAGGGGCTAATCTAAGACAAGGAGGTTCAGACAATCAGAGAAGTTCCAATCATCACCCTCAAAGGGTCCACCAGTAGTATTTATTCAAAACGTAGCATGCATGTTTCTTTGTGGAGAGGGTAGATAACTTTCAAAGATGACCTCAAAATGGTCGATAAGCTTAGACTCAGTAACTGAGGCATCTTCCTCCAAAAAGGTTGGTTTTGCTGGTTTTGAGGTTCTCTCCTAGAGTGCATACCAGGGCAGCCCTGTTCTGTGTCCTACACTCAGATATTCTCTTTCTGCATGTCTGTTTCTTTATTTTTTTTTTTAAGATTTTATTTATTTATTTGACAAGGCGATATAGAGAGCACAAGTAGACAGAGCAGCAAGCAGAGGGAGAGGGAGAAGCAGGCTCCCAGCTCAGCTGGGAACCCAATGTGGGGCTCGATCCCAGGACCCTGGGATCATGACCTGAGTCAAAGGCAAAGGCTTTAACCCACTGAGCCACTCAGGCGCCCTCTTCTTCACCTTCTTTAAGGGTGGTCAAATCTTCAGAAATGTGGCTTTTGAAACCTAAACTCAACTGAATCTGTTTTTTGTTATTGTCATTCGTTTTAAAGATTTTATTTTCTCATGTAATCTTTCACCCTACATGGGGTTCGAAACTACGACCCTGAGATCAGGAGTCACATGCTGTACTGACCGAGCCAGCCAGGCACCCCGGAAATGTTAATTATAAGAAAGCTGATTGAATTATTTATTGCTTTTCTAGAACAGGAAACCATCAACACCAGCCAGAAAAAATTGGCATGGTTTCTTGTTGAGGAAGGCATTAGACCTTCAAAAGTGGGCTGATTCCAGTCAGCTGCTGTCATCACATGAGAAGCTCTTGTGAGCTGACCTCCCATGTAAGGAGTGAGTAATGTCTTACCTTCACTCCCCTCCACCTGTCGACTATGTCAGGGCTCACCCATCCCCATCCTCTATCCGGTTTCCCACGACTTCTTGTAATGTGTTAGCCAGACACATCAAGGTTGAAAGGTATTTTTTTGCTGTGACAGTTACATTTTAATTGAAAGTTAATTGATTTTTCTAGGAATGGGCCTCTAAAAGTGGCCATAGCTCAGTGATACTGACCCGCCCAGTGTCTCTTTGCTGAACCAAGGTAAACACAAAGCCAATAAAGCAAAGTGAGTATTATCAGAAGAATAGGCCAACAAAAATTTTTTTTAAGATTTTATTTATTTATTTCACAGAGGGAGAGAGATCACAAGTAGGCAGACAGGCAGGCAGAGAGAGGAGGAAGCAGGCTCCCCGCTGAATGGAGAGCCCGAAGTGGGGCTCGATCCCAGGACCCTGAGATCATGACCCCCAGCTGAAGGCAGAGGCTTGAACCCACTGAGCCACCCAGGTGCCCCCAGGTGTAGGATTTTATGAAGCTAAGTGCTGCCTTTGGCCTCTATTGTGACTGCATCACAGTTCAAGTGGTGGGGTAAACGCATGTATTTTCTCTTAAAAACAAAGCTGAAGAGCCATGAGCACATGGGCAGCAAGAAGGATATTAGATTCAAGTGTTTCTAGAAAAAAGGTGGAGATCGATGATATGGCAAGGCATTAATTTTGTTGCTATGTCTAATGTAGGGATAATCTGTTATTAATTTAGCCGAAGGTGTTAATGATTTCTTTTTAATATAAATAAAACATAGCTATGCTGATCACATTGAAATGAATTTCTTCAACTTGAATTAATGATAGGAAAATTGGGGATGACAATGAGAAAAGACCGTGTTTATTTTCAGGATGGAGTCATTCATTCAACAATGACAATATATTGAGACCTCTGTGATGGGCCGGGTGCTGTGGTGGGATCTCAGTCCGCCCATGAAAGTCTCACATTCACTGGGAGCATATTGACCCCCAAAAGCTCATCTTAAATTAAAATTGTGATCCCGGAAAGAGAAATCGAGAATGCTCTGAGAACATTAATAAGCGTGTGAAGCCTGAGACTTGATGAGCATGTGAAAGAAGGCTTCCTTAAGAAGGTGATATTTGAGTTGCAAGCTGAAGAATGGGTTGGAATGATCTAGGTCCAGGGGTTGGGGTTGGAAGGCACCAGAGGAGGGAAGGAGGTTGGCGCATGTGTGAGGTCATCCATGTGTCAATACACGGTCGGCCCCCATTTGGGGCTTGACGCAGGGAGGCACGGTGTAATTACTGCTGATGTGAAGACCCCCAGGACTTTCATATATGTGCCCAGACTGCGGTGGCCTCAGGTGGAACTCCTTGAGCCTTTCTCCTTCTGAATCACCCTTACAGGCAGCCTGTGGACCCAGAGGGACACGGTTCATATTTAATGCAGATGTGACTATCTCCAGAATTCAGTCTTTGGGGGCACTTTGTCGTTGGGAAAAGTGGGGAGGGAAATCTCTGTGAGTCTGTGTGCCCTTGGGTCATGGAGGAGCTAGGTCTTTTTCTCCTCCTTCCTCTTCCTCTTCTCTTCTTAATTGCATTTTTCCTGCCCCAGGTTCAAAAACGTAGACCCTGAAGACATCTGCCTGTGGTGAGATTTCTGGCCACCAGGGGGCACCACGAGACCATAGCTTTTCCCGAAGATTAAGCAAGTCCCAATCAGCAAAGGAGGATCTCTGGTTTCCAAAGAATTCTGCACATTAGAATCATCTGACGAACTTTCATAAAATCCCTGGGGGTCTGTACTCCATCTCAAGCTAGTTGCATCTTATATCCCTGGGAGATGGGCACAGCCTTTCAGTTTCTCCAGTGATTCTGATCTGCAAAGAGAGTTGACAACCACTAATGGAGAACACTGAATCCTGAAAACTGTAAAGGCTTTTAGGAATCACCTAGCCTAGGCTGATTGCCCCATTTCTCAGATCCAGGAACTGAGGCCAGAAACAATAGTCTTAAGAATCACTGGAAAACAGAAGTCAGGATCCTGGCATACAGGCAGTTCTGGTTCCTCCACAGCCCGTGGTCGTCTGTGCTCTGGTTGGGCACGGGCATCAGGGGGCACCAAGGACCACTCTTTCCCTCCTCTCTGATCTCAGGGCTGTGTAGTCCCCGGTTCAAGGAGCTCCTGTTGATGGAAGCACTCAGAACCCATCTATAGAAACCAACAGGAGAGCAACCCCAACTCTCTGTGGGTTGAGGTTCGAGGCCTGTGTACTCTTGGAAATCAGGGGAGTGATGGCAGCTACAGTCCAGGAGGGCTTCCCGGAGATGAGGCAGGAGTAGAGGATTCACTGGGTTTTAATGACCCATGGATGGTAGGGGCCTGGGACAAATGATGGGCATTGCTGGGGCCACTGAGCCCGTGGGAGTGAGGCAAAGGTGAGGCCTGCAGAAAGTGGGGGTTACCACTACAGAGGGACACGGTGGTACAACCTATGGAGAGAGGAACATCGAGACGGAGGAACCGAGGAACCAAGGCCTTTCGTGAATGTTCTAGATCTCAGTCTGGGTACAGCAAGGCAACAGGGACAGAGTTTGAGCCTGAAAGGGTCACAGGTGAGCCAGCCTCAGAAAGATGCCCCTGGGGGTGGAGGGGTAGAGGCCCAAAGATAGAGGCAGCACGTGTAGGCCACCGTCCACGGACTCCCTCAGGATCATCCTTTCCCAGCCCCTCAGAACTTGGACAAGATGTGACTTTTGGAAGATGTCCTAGCAGTATTGGCCGAAGAGAATGTAAGTGGAAGAATGCCCTCAGCGGCGGGTTGCGGCCGAGGACAGGGATGGCAGAAAAGACACGGACTGAAGAGTCACTTGGAGGGTAGCAGAGGGTGCCTTCCAGAGGCTTCTCAGACAGTTTATGGGAGTGTCAGAACTGCTGTCACCTCAGAGGAGCAGGACAGTGGTGTTCAGAGTGAGGGAACCCCTGGCTCCCCTCTTTTCTAGTCAGGATATTCTTGGGGATCCCTGGAAACTCCACCTCAAGAAAGCCCTGGAAGTCCAGCAGTAACTTTCCCCCTAGCCTCATGTATCTTTAGGCTCTATGATATGGGGGCCCCTCTTTACCACAGTGCTGTCCAGCCCACTTCCTCCCAGCCTCGCCCCCCTCTCTGGGGGACTCCGGGCAGCTCAGGAGTCATGTACACTACACTTCTTGTCAGATTTCTCCCCCAGGAAACCCTAGTCTGTACCTACGCCATCTGGCGCTGGTGGGATGCGCCCTTGTCCTTCTTCCATGACATCTGGTCACCACACAGGTACACGCTCCATCTTTCCCAATGCTGGATGTCTTTGAAAGAGCCCTTGTTGAACTAGGCCTCCCCAGGGGATGGGTAGGTAATATTTTGCTTCTAGGCATCCATGTTTTTATATGAGGAGTGGGGAGGAGTCAAAAAATACTGTCTTCTATTTGCAAAGCAAGATAAACCTTTCAAAACATCATCTCTTTCAACGTTCACCAGAGCCCTCCAGAGTAAAGATTGGCCAAAGGAAACTGCTACTCAGGATGACCCCATCTGCACGGTCCAGCCAATCCCAAAGGGAAAGGCTGTTCTTTTCTCTAAAGAAGTGTCCAGAAGGTAAGCTCTTTCCTCACATTGGAACCTGGGCAGTAGCATGAGACAGGAACGCCTAACCCATTAAATGTGAGGGAGTTATTCCAATAACTATGCAGGTTTGAGGCTTTACTGACACCAACATCCTTTGCACACTGTGGGATGCTCTAAGCAATCAGCTGGTGCATTCATAGATTCTGGATCCTTTCGTTTTGGGGTCTAACTTCCTGTGTCTATTTTCCTGTTAATTAGGAAGATTTGGCAGCTCTTGAAAAAGTCACCTTCTCAAGGTGACATCATGGCTTTCTCCTTCCTTAAGGAAGATTGATCCCCTGGCCTTCCAAATTACACCTGTCTTCCACTTGGCTGGGGGCCTGTGCAAGGCCGTCTCCATAGAACTGGGGGCAGGGGGTGGCCGGCACTAGCTGCTTGTCCGGAGTTTTGGTTATAATTCTCAGTGGTTGAGGAATCCCCTTCGTTTTCCCTTTCTTTCACAACAGCCAGAGGTCTTTTATCTTCCTGTTATATGATTTATTAAATTGGGGTCCGTGGAATCAAATAAAGTATAATATGGCCTCCAAGGGGGTCAACCCAGTGAAATTTCCACAAAATTTTATGTGTATGTGTATGCTTCACTGAGGGAAAGTGACTAAGAACTTATGGCTGAGACTTTGCAACTGTTGAATAATGCTCGGAAAAGGTTGGCTTTTCCCCACAGTGACGGAGACAAGGTGACGGTGTCTGGCATCT
This sequence comes from Ailurus styani, assembly GCA_002007465.1. Lineage (NCBI taxonomy): Eukaryota > Metazoa > Chordata > Mammalia > Carnivora > Ailuridae > Ailurus > Ailurus styani. Next base: position 2,995,840 of record LNAC01000137.1, read on the forward strand.
CCAGCTTTATTTAACATTGTGCAAAAAGGCATACGGATTGGCAAGCTTCATTTGCAGATGACATGATCATGTATATAGAAAATCCTAAAGAATCTTGAAAAGAGATCTACTAGACTATTAAGTGAATTTAGCTAAGTCACAAAACACAGGGTCAATATGCAAAAATCAGTTCGATTTCTATACACTAGTGATGAACAACTGGAAAAGGAAATGTTAAAATACCATTTCTTTTTAAAGATTTTATTTACTTGACAGAGAGACACAGTGACAGAGGGAACACAAGCAGGGGGAGTGGGAGAGGGAGAAGCAGGCTTCCTGCTGATCGGGGAGCCCGACACGGGGCTCGATCCCAGGACCCTGGGATCACGACCTGAGCCGAAGGCAGACACTTAACTACTAAGCCAGCCAGCGACCCCCAAAATACCATTTATAATAGCATCTACAATATGATACAGATTCAGGGAAATCTTTAATTATATGCAAAACATGTACATGGAAAAATAAAAATGCTGAGAGGAAATAAATGGAGATATATGCCAGGGTCTATGAATGGGAGCCTCAATATTGTTGGATGGTGTTCCTCCCCAAGTAGAGTTACAAATTTGACGTGATTCCAATCAATGTCCTAGCAGGGTTATTTTTGGTCTTTTTCTTTTTTTTAGAAGTTGGCAAGCTGAAACTTATATAAAAATTCAAAGGTCATATAATAGCCAAAAAATTGTGGAAAAGAACAAAGCTAAGGGATGTAATCTGCCCAGTTTTAGGACTTAATGTAAATACATAGTAATCCAAGCAATTACTGTATAATTAAGTATAGAAATAGAAATCAAATGGAATAGTCTAGAAATATATTGTATATATAATACACTGCACACACACAAACACACACTTAAGTGACTTTCAGTTAAAGTACCAAAGTAATTCAATGGGGGAAATGGTGTTTTCAGAAGACACTGCTGGCAAAATGGTATATCTGCTTGGAAAAATAACTGAATCTCAACTCTTTCTTTTTTTTTTTTTAAGATTTATTTTAGAGAGAGACAGAGCATGAGGGGGAGGGGCAGAGGGAGAGAGAGAGAGAGAGAATCTGAAGTAGACTCTATGCTGAGCACAGAGCCCGACCCAGGGCTCAACCCCATGACCCCAAGATCATGACCTGAGCCGAAATCAACGGAGTCAGATGCTTAACTGACTGTGCCACCCACACATTCTGTGAATCTCAACTCTTAACTCACATCACACAAAAGTTACAGAACTAGAGTAAGAGTTAAAACCACAAAACTTCTAAAACACTGGAGAAAATACTTCTGGGGAAGTAAAGATTTCTTGTGGAGGAATAAAAGGCATGAACTCTAAAAGTTGACAGTTGGGCTTCATCAAAACTAAAAATTTTTGTTCTACCAAAAACATTATAGAGAAGGCAGTGCACCTGGGTGGCTCAGTCAGTTAGGACTCCAACTCTTGGTTTTGGCTCCGGCCATGATCTCAGGGTCCTGAGATCGAACCCTGTGTTGGGCTCTGCGCTCAGTGTGGAGTCTGCTTGAGATTCTCTCTCCCTTTCCCTCACTCCCCGCCCCCGCAATAAATAAATAAATCTTAAAAAATTAGAAGCAAACTCAGGGACTGGGAGAAACTATTTGCAATGCACAGATTTGCCTAGGGCTTGTACCCAAATATAAAGTACTCATAGACCTCAATAAGGACACAAACCAACAGATGGAAAAGGGGTGTGGTAAGGAGGATTCTACAGTGACCCCACGGACTGACCCGTGTCCTTGTATAATCGTCTCCTCCTTGAGTATGGGTGTGATCTGTGAATATTAGTGATGGCGTTCCCGTGATTAGGTTACATCATATTATGCAAAGGCATTTTGACAGACGTAATTAAGGCCAATCAAATGGAAGATTATCTCAGGTGGGCCTGAGATAATCAGGTGAACCTTTAAAGGAGGCTCACGAGGCAGCAGCAAATCTTTCCCGTTGGCATCAGAGCGAAGCACCAGGAGTTGCACAGCCGCAGGGAAAGACGTTCTGCCAACAACCACGCGCGTTCAGAAGGAGACCTGGGCCCCAGGCAAGACCCCGGTCCTGCCCAACACCTTCGCTGCAGCCTGGGAGACCAGAGGGGACGATCCAGCTCAGTAGTGCCTGACCCACAGTGAGTTGGTAAACATACTTGATTTCTTTCAGTTTAACCTGACAAACTTGTGATGTGTAGAAAGCTAATACAATAGGCAAATGATGAACATACACTTTACCAAAGACGACGTGTCAACAGCCAGTAGGTCCATGAAAAGATGGCCAACAGCTGTCATCACCAGAGAAAAACAAATTGCAAACAAAATGAAAGTTCCGCACAGCGTGCGCCCACCCGCGCACGCACCCACGAGTGGCTAAATTTAGGCACAGGGGGACCCCAGCAGTACTAAGTACAGCATCTGGAACTTCCGTGGGCTGCTCTGGAAATGCCAAATGTTCCAACTGCACCGGAAAACAGTTTGGAAGTTTCTAGCAAAACTTAAACGTACCTTATCATATGGCCCGGCGGTTCCTGTTTCCACACAAGGACTTTTACAGGAATGTTCACTGCACTTTTTATTCATAATAGCCCCAAAGTGGAAACAGCCCAGTTGCATGTCAATAGGCCAATGTGTGACTGAATCGTGCTCTAGCTATACACGGGGACGCTGCCCAGCCACAGGACAGCTTTTGGGGGTGATGGCAACGGTTTAGAACTGGACCATGGTGGTGGTGGCTACATGGGTGTCTACATTTGTCAAAACTCATCTAACTTTACACTTATCCTGGCTGCATTTTACGTACAAATTATGCCTCCGTAGGGCTGATTTTTCAACGTTGGCTCTCCAGGCATGACTTTACTTGCTTGAAAATGACCCTCCGGAGAGGGAACTAATGATGCAGGTGGATAGAGGTCAATTGCAGGAGGAATGTCCTTGACTAGGAAGTAGGGTAGGGTCCAGTGCTTANGGGGGGGGGGGGGCGGAGTTTATCTGCTTACTTGGCTAAACAGGAAGTCGTGCAGCAGCTGAGAGAGAGAGGTGGGGCATTGGAGGTTAGGGGGAGCGATGAAAGGGTGTACAAGTCATTTCAGAGAAAAAAACAGACCACAGGCCTGCCTTCTCTCTCCACCCCCACCCCCCACCTGTTCACCTTGGGACTCTTTTCCCACATTCGTCTTCCCCATCCTTGTCTCACAGCCTGAAGGGGTGGCAGTTTCAGCTTAGACTCTTAAGACTCGTGACCATCATTCTGGAAACTCCAGCCATGCAGCCCGTGTGAGACTTCGTGGGAGGGAGGGGCTAGGAGTCTGCAAGGGGGTGCTCCCCACACAGTGCTCACAGTATCCAGAGAGCTCTGGGACTTTGGGAAAGCAGAGGGCTGTCAGAAAGCAGCTTGGGGTGATGCTGGGGAAGCCCGAGAGAGAGGTTTCCATGAATGGAGGGACAAGGGCAGCCATGGGGACGTGCGAGGGTCCCTTGAGACTAGAAATAAGAGGCCACCACTAAGAGGCAGGAATTAGGGTAGCAGGCACAGGGATAAGACAGAAGACTAAGCTGCCAGGGCCCAGGAGACCCAACAGAGAAGTCTTGGTGGCGAGACCACCTTTCTAGACCTTTCTAGGCTCTTTCTAGACCTTTCTTCCCATCACCTTCAACAGTGACTCTGCAGAGGGGGCCGCTCTCACCCGGGCACTATTTCCTAGCTGTCAGAAACAGGTTCAGGACATAAGTCTTCCTGCACATCTTAGCTTCTCTCCCCTTCCCCACCCAGGCCTACCAGCTCCTTCACTAGAATCTTCCCACAGACCCACCTGTGGCTCAGGGCCCGTGGACTTGGGGGTTTCCGTGGCTGCCAAGCATAGAGGTGGTAGGAAATCCAACAGGTCCACTTCCAGCAAACTACCCAGCCTGGTCTCCCTCTTAGAAGGATGCCAACTCCAACCTTGTCCATTGGAACCAGCTCCTCCACCGAGGGAACTTTATAGACGTCTGTCACTTCTTCAACTTTGATTGCTGTTGTGTCTCACCCAGAAGGGACTCTCATTTGGGGTAAGAGACAGGTCCTCTGTTTCTGGAGGACGTGTCTGTTGACACTTAACCTGCCAGAGTCAACTCTGAGATTTGTGGTTTTAAAAAACAGTATTCACCACTAAAGGAGGCCACCTCAACTTATAACCCAAGAAGGAAATGCCTGGGGGCACCTGGGGGGCTCAGTCGGTTAAGCATCTGCCTTTGGCTCAGGTCACGATCCCGGGGTCCTGGGACTGAGTCCTGCATCGGGCTCTCTGTTCAGTGGGGAGTCTGCTTCTCCCTCTCCCTCTGCTGCTCCCCCTGCTTATGTTCTCCTGCTTTCTCTCCATTCCCATGACAAATAAATACAATCTAAAAAAAAAAAAAAAAGAAGGAAATGACTGTTTCCAGCAGCCACTTACAGATCTAGACTTACTAGAAATGGAATGCTTTTAAATATTTTTTTCTAACATTTTTAAAAGCTCCCTAAACAATTATTGGCTCAAAGAGGCTTGGGAAGCAAAGGATCATGGCCCTGGGGCAGGGAGAGACTAAAGCCTGGTTGGGCCGCTCTTGACAGGGGAGCTGGCCAGAGCACAGAGGCTCTGAGAGGTTCTCTCTCCCAAATGACACCAAGTTTCTCCCTGGTGCTTGGTGCTCTGTAGGCGGAGGTGGTACACGAGGCCGGGCGGGCTCCAGGAGAGGTCAGAGTGGCGGTGAATCCCCAACGTGTCCCCTCCTCCCTCCCGTGAGTCACCTCAGCCCTCCCAGGTGAGACACAGCCAGCTTGTGAATTCAGGGCCTTTGCAGCTGCATTTCCTTCCCCTCTGCAGGCAGAGAGACAGGACAGGACAGAGTGATTCCGTCATGCAGGGCAGCTGTCACGGTTCCCACAATCTGGCAACTTTAGAGAAAAAGGCAGTATTAATGGAACCTCTATGCAAAATACCTTCTGTCCCAAGAGCATGTTAGATATGTTAGTGTCTGGGTAGCTATTGCCAAACTGTGGAGAATCTGCTCATTGAGTCGATCCCTGTGGGCGGGGCAGGGACGGACCACCAACCCGGGAGCACGCCGAGCCCTAGGCTGCCCCCAGGAGGGATGAGGTCAGAGAAGACGGTACGAAATAGCCATTCAGAAGAGTGGGCCAGGTTAAAGATCACGAACTCCATCGTCAGAGTGGGGAGGTTTCCCCACCTGCAGGAGGGAGTAGGCTAAGCGCTGACCTTGACTGGCCTTGTCGCTTGCCAGAGGAGCCCAGAGAAGGGGTCAACCACAGAACTTAAGCTCCTCGTGAAAAGACAGGAGGAGTTGCTGCGACGGGATTCCACCAGGGGAAAAAATCACTCAGCCTCTCCGATCTGCTCTTTCCTCATTCACAAAATCTGTGTTAAGGCACCCCTTCCACGAGGTTGGGAGCGTTCTGGGATGTACCCCCTAGGCCAGTGTTTCCTGCCTGTATGGAGCCCTGGATGTGGTGGGTATTGCTGAGGGGTGTGACTGAGGCGTGGAGGGCAGGTTGTGGGGACAACGTTGATGGAGCACCCCAGGCAGCACCGACTGGGGGGGGCGGAGCCAATCGCCCTGCGGCCTCTCCACGTTCCCCAGCACCTCTGCAAAGCCACCTGGGGTCCCTCGTCGGGCATGAGCATCTCAGATGTTCTCACGAACGTATCCTCTGTTGCTGAGCCTGGCCGTTGCCCTGGGGGACCCTCTAGGTAGTTTCCCACTCTTACAGTGGAAGGACCAGTGAGCAGAAGCTGGCTTTGTTGCCTCTCAGGACGAAGTCTCTCCCAGCAGACTCCTTACACCCCCGCGCAAGGGCTGCCCAAGCTCCGTGGCCCCCGTAGCAGGTGTCTGCCTTCCGCACCCTCGTTTCTGCAGCGTACCTCTCTGTCCATGCCTTTGAAATGCAGGGTGGATGCTGTGGCTCCTCCTTTGCATGGGGCCAGCCAAGCCTCAGCTTCCGGTCCACCACCTCCTCCCCTGCGCCTAGGCTGCAGGGTCCTGTCGACAAAAACGGACAAAGATCATCCTCTTCTTCGGAGTGTTGATCTCCAAGCCCAGCCCCGCCTTCTGTGCTGACTTGGGCTCCCTCCCAAGTTTCTCGGCTCAGTTCTCTTTCCTGGCATTTAGAGCAGCTCTGTCAACCTGTCTCCCCTCCCCTTGGACTTGGGTCCCTGCACCTTGCCCTCTTCTGCCCAGGGTGGATCCTGACACTCCACTCGACTCCAAACCTCTCAGAGACCCCTGTCTATTCGCTGTCCCCTCCCCCCATTGGGATTCCACCCACTCAACTGGCTCCTTCCCACTGGTGTCTAAATCCGCTCATGTCTGGTCCGTCTTAAAAAATAAAACAAAACCTTGATCTCATTTCTCCTAGGCCAAGCCATCTTCTTATTCCCACACACTGTACCCAGACTTGGGACTTCATTTTTGTGCTGACAGCTCTCAAACCAGCACCTCCTTCCCAGAACCCTTCTATTTTTTTTTTAGATTTAAAAAAATTATTTATTTGACAGAGAGAGAGATTACAAGTAGGCAGAGAGGCAGGGAGAGAGGAGGAAGCAGGCTCCCCACTGAGCAGGGAGCCCAATGGGGGGCTCGATCCCAGGACCCTGAGATCATGACCTGAGCCGAAGGCAGAGGCTTAACCCACTGAGCCACCCAGGCGCCCCTCCGAGAACCCTTCTAAAGCACCACTCCCCAACGACAGCTCATGCTCCTCCTGACCACCCAGATGTCCCACGGGCGCCAGAGCCCAGCTTCAGAACCGTGCTCTCTTCCCTGCTCACACAGACCCCTTGCACTGAGGTGCACACACCTCGCAGTTGCCAAGACTCCTGCGTCCCTCCCTGGGAGATGTCTTCAGTGCACCGTTCTGCCACAGGACACTGCCAAGTCATCTGTCCCCTGCACGACCACCGTAGTCTCCTGGTTTCCCACCTTGAGCCGTGTGCACACTTGATGCACATCCCACAGAGGAAGTAGAGGCAGCTTTCAAAATAAATTCTATCACGGCTCTCCCTACTGAAAAGACATTAATGAGGCACCAGGTGGCTCAGTTGGTTAAGTGGCTGCCTTCGGCTGGGGTCTGATCTCAGGGTCCTAGGATCGAGCCCCACAGCAGGCTCCCTGCTCAGCAGGGAGTCTGCTTGTCCCTCTCTCTCTGACCCTCCTCCCCGCTTGTTCATTCTCTCTCACTCTCTCAAAAAATTAAAAAAAAAATTTTTTTTAATTAAAAAAAATTAGTGGCTCCATTAACCTCATTAAAATAAAGTACAAGGTGACGCCAGTCCCTGCAGCTTCTTCCCACACCCACAGTCCAGCCCCTTGCTGTGCTGAACACCTTGCTCCCTCCCCCATGCCCTTGGCCCCGCCCACACTGTCAAGCTCCCGNGCCCCCCCCCCCCCCGAGGCTCCCAAAGGGCAGTGTGGGCACCTGGGCTGAAGGACCGACCATACAGATGTACTTTCAAATCCCAGCTTCAGTCCGTCTTGCTCTGGGCCCCTGCGCCACTCACTCTCTGTCTCGGAGCCTTGTCTCCTCACCTGTAAATCTGAGCTGATAACAGTTCCTCGCATGTTGCTGCCTGCAAATTAATGCAGTAATGTACTCAGCTGCTCAGTAGGTGTTCCCTGCTGTGGTCCTGACCCCACGCTCCTTACACCCCTGTTCTCCCCGGAACTTCAGAGACGTTGCCCTACGGTGGTGCTGCTGGGAGCCTCTCCAGTTGCTCTCACTCCCCATCTGATGCCCACGGAGCTGCCTGGCATTGACTGAGCCCTTACCTGGTGCGGAGCTACCTCCTCCCCATTTTACTTCATCGGTAGGTGTGGCTTTCACCATAGGTAGCCAGTCAACTGATGGGCGTGTTAAAGCCCAGAGTAGGTAATGACCACCCGGGAAGACACAACCAACCAGGGGCAGAACCAGTGTTCAAATCCAAGCTGTCTGGCTCCAGATGCTTTGCTTGAAACCCCTCCACCATTCCGTCTCTAGCTCTCCGAGGGCTCCAGGCTAGGTCATGGACTCCTCTTTCCCCCTGGAGCAACTCTCCCTTTCCCTGATTCATTCACTCACAAAGCTTTGCTTATTTATTTCCCCCAGTCTCAGTCCTATCCCAGCCCCCGTCTGAGCTTGCTGGACACCTCCTCCTGTTGGCCCGCCTTCATCTCAGAAAGCCCCAGACTTACTTCAAATCCCTTCCTCTGCTTCCTTTGCGACCTGGGCAAATTTCTTCATCCAGCCTTGCAGGCTAGTTTCTTGTGAGCGTGCCTACCTCCTTCACCCGGCCATGAGCTCCCAGAAGGCAGGACCTGTCCTCGGGGTGCCTCTCTCTGCCTTGAGCACAGTGAAAGCGGATGAAATTCTCTCTCAGATCATATCCCGTCCTGACTTCCCTCTCTCCACGCAGAGAACTATTCTTTATCCTTTCTTCGTCCCTCTCCTCGGTCTCCCACACCCCTCCGCCCTGGTCAGGGCCACCTTCCAACTGTCTCAGATTTTTCCCAGCCTCCTCATTCCAACGGCCCAACTGTCATCCAGCCCCAGCCCCTCACCACCGGGCCTTTGCCCTGGCATCCCTGCCCTTCCCTTATTTTGAAATGTTGCCCCTAATAACCTAAACCATGGTAATGGTTTCTGCTTTTTTTTTTTTAAGATTTTATTTTTTTATTTGACAGAGAGAGACATCGCGAGAGAAAAGGAACACAAACAAGAAGGGGGGTGGGAGAGGGAGAGGGTTTTGAGCAGAGACCTGAATGAGATGAGAAAACAGATATACAGGGAAGAGCGCACAAGGCAAAGGGAACAGTAGAGGGGAAGGTTCAGGACCCACTCACCTCTTACCACTCCTTTGCTCATCCTCAGGATAGGCTACCTCATTCTGGCCTAAATTGCTAGCTTGGCCTCCCAAGTACCTCCAGCTTGTGCTTTTCCCCACCACAGTCTCTTCCTAACAAAAGTGCCAAAGTGATCATACTAATACCTAAATGAGATCAAGTCACTGCTCTATGTAAACCCTACAAGGATTCCTCATTTCGTTCAGAAAAAAACCCGAAATCTTCCTCATGGCCTACAGGGACCGACACCACGTGGCCCGTCACTCATATTTTGGCCCTCTCTCCTCCCAGTCCCTCATACACTCAGTCCCTCTGGTATTCCACATGAGCCACGTGGTGGCCATTCCAATGGCCTCCTTGCTGTCCCTACAACTTGGCCAGCAAACTCCTGTCTTAGGGACTTTGCTCTGATGTCCTTTCTGCCTGGAATATTCTTTCTTCTTCCTCACTTCCTTTAGTCTTTGCTCAGATCCCATCCCGTCAGTGATGTTTACCTTGACCATATTATTTAATTCTGCAACCTGCCCCCCCCACAGGCCCACCGCCCCTAAATGTGATCACCATTCGCATTTCTCCATATTCTCCTGCGAATATTAAGTGATTTATATTTTTAGTTTGCTGTGTATTTCCGCCCACTAGAATGTAAGTGCAAAAAGATAGGAATGCCCTTCTTTTGCACACAGGTGACACTCTATAAATATTTGTTAAGTTAATTAATACATGATTGGGTGAGTGTTCCTCTCTCTCCAATGACTGATTTGTGACCTTGAGCAAGAAACTCCTCCTCCCTGGGCTTGTTTCTTCTCGATAAAAGGGTGAGATTGGTCCCTTCTAGTCTGTTCTGGGTTGCATGGCATCCCACAAAATCCACCTGGACTGTGGACAAAAGACACAGACAATGAGAGCTCAGTCCCAGATGTCTGCCATTCAAAATGTACTTGGGGGGATGCCTGGGTGGCTCAGTCCATTAAGCATCTGTCTTCGGCTCAGGTCATGGTGTCAGGGTCCTGGGATTTAGTCCTGGGTCTGGCTCCCTGCTCAATGGGGAGTCTGCTTCTCCCTCTGCTTGTGCTCCCTCCCCCTCTCTCTCTCTGACAAATAAATAAACACAATCTTTTTTTTTTAACCCCAAAAACAAAAAACAAAAACAAAAATGTACTTGGGGGGACAGAAGTCATGGGGAGGAAAGTTTTCTTGCCTGCAGTAAGTCACTGACTGGGTCATTTACCATACCCTTCCCGCATGCCCATCTTCGCAGTACTTCAGGAATAGATACCCAGACAAGGGAAGGAGCCTTGGGCTCATTAAGAAGAAACTCTGAAAGGGATATGTACAGTATGATACCCCTTATGAAAATTAAAACACAGAAAGTCATATGACATTTTTCTGTTGGCTTCACATCTGTATAGGAAAGTACTATATACTGGATATATTGAGGCACCTGGGTGGCTCAGTCAGTTGGGCGTCTGCCTTTGGCTCAGGTCATGATCCCGGGGTCCTCGGGTCAAGCCCCACAGCAGGCTCCCTGCTCGCACACTCTCTCTCTTTCAAATTAATAAAATATTTTTTTTTTAAAAAGGAAAGTACAGTATACATGGGAGTCAGTCACCAACTCCATTAAAGTTTCCTCTCAGGAGCTGATACAGCTCTTAGGAACAGACAAAGCTGTAGCTATGTCTATGGTGCTTTATTTCTGAGAGAGACAAAGAATTCTGAAGCAAATTATTTCAAAATATCAACATTGGTTAAATCGAATTGACTCTTGTTTTTTGTTTGTTCTCTATTTGACATAAGTTATCATTTAGAGAAAATGCTTTTTAAACAGCGGCAATAGAGAAGTTAGCCTACTGCTTCTCCCGTGAGAACGCAGGCCAGGGCCCCACGAAGGGGGAGCCGCATATGCTCCCCAGTTCCAGTGTGAAGTCCAGGGACTGAGAGCCTCAGGAAACAGAGGTGAGGGGCTGAGCCCCGTGGTCAGCACCCCGCCTGTGCTTCCCTTATGGGCCCCCTTCCCCTGGGAGATGAGTACGTGGAGGTGAGTCTCTGAGATCAGCACTCCTCGCTACCCATCTCTGTGAATGGGGGGGGGGGAGGGAGCCAGAAAACCCAGCATCTGCAGCATCTCTTGCTTCACCAACTCACAAATATGGACTTCTTTGTGTCCTGAGAGATACCACGACAGGGGAAAGCAGGAATGACTCATCACCGTCTGCGCGTGTGGTGTTGTGGGAACAATGGACACGTGGGGCTGGCATTCTTGCCGAGTACCTCACTCCACAGATATGTCATCAGTGCTGGGTCCTCGGTTGGTTTGTCTGCCTTGGTGGAATCGATAACAGACTCCAGAGGCTTGGAGTGCTCAAGCTGCCTGCTTCCCCGTAGGAGAGGTGAGGGGACCGGGGCTGAATCCTGAAGAGGTTAATTTGTTATGTTATGTTATGTTATGTTATGTTATGTTATGTTATGTTATGTTATGTTATGTTATGTTATGTTGTGTTATGTTATGTTAATGTTATGTTATGTTACTTATTTGACAGAGAGCACAAGCAGGGGAGGAAGAAGCAGGCTCCCCCTGAACAGGGAGCCCGATGTGCGGCTCCATCCCAGGACCCTGAGATCGTGACCTGAGCTGAAGGCAGAAGTCAGTTAGGTAACTGACTGAACCACTCGGGTGCCCCGAAGGGGTTCATTTTAACTTGCAGCTCCCCCAGGAGCACTTCTGGCTTGCCTGGCTACCCCCGGTGGCCAGCCTGGTCTTACCTAGCTTTTTTGATTAAAAAGCAAATGGCATCAAAGAGAAGTGATAATTTGTCACAGTCTCTGCCAGGGCCAGCTTATGCTTTCCCCTTGTCACTGTCCTTGCCAGAGCCGGGGAAGTGAGACAGTGCATGCCCCGGGCAGGAGAAGCCTAGGGGTATTCGCAGCCAGAGTGGGAGCCTGAGGCCCTGGATTAGTTGCCCGCTCCATCTCATAAGGCTGAGTCACCTTGGACAAGGTACTTCCAACTAATCCTTCAGTTTCCCCCTCTGTATAATACATCCCTCATAGGTCTATTCTGATATTTGAGTGATTAAAAAAAATTCATGGAAATAGCTTGCAATGGCGCCTGATTTGGGGAGGATCACTGATACTGCTAGAGGTTTGTAGACATAGGTAAGAAAAGATAAGATAAATATAAATTTCTTCCTCCCAGCTTCCAATCTTCTAGAACACTTCAAACATCACTGACCTCTGTGTATGTCCCATCTGGGACTAACCCAAGAGAACCATCTGTAATTAAGAGGCAAGTAGGGGGACCCAAGGGTTCCTCTCCCAAAAGGGAGGGAGCTTGTACTGGAGGATCCTGTTTCCCTGTCAGTTTTCTCCTCAGATGACTTCTGCTTCCCCACCTGACTCCAAATATTCCAGATATATTAGCCTGATCATATATAGCCTGCTGCCTTCCCACCTGAGATGATGCTCTAAGCAGGGCGTTTCCATGGTCGTTATGAAATACCAACCAAATATACACATTATTATATGTTACATAATAATTAGTAAGTAATATTATATGTAAAAATTATATGTGTAATAAAAAATTCTCAAAGTCCCAGAATAAATCTTACAGGGATATTTTAAGGGTTCAGCGAGATTAGTGTTCGAGTTTGGTTAGTGCTTAACATGACCCTTTTGCTAACAGTAAGTCCCCCATAAAATGGAGCTGCTATATGCTATTATTAATAGCTATTATTAACCATCTTTTCCATCATCATTATCAAACCAGGGCTCAGAGACTTCAGCTATAACCTCGACACCGAGACCCGAGTGCCCGAGGCGGGGAAAGGTGTGAGCCTGCTGCTGGAGGAGGAAGTGCGCACCCCACTGGATACACCCCACCTGCTCCTGGGCACCCTGCAGCGCCAAGAACCCCCAAACCCTTTCTGTAGGTCCTCCGGGTCAGACTGGGACGGGGGGTGGGGGTTACCCGGTCCCCAAACGCTGCCTCTTGCAGAGGAACGAGTCCCTCTCTGCGTTCGACCTGGAAGCGCCTTCCCCCGCTGCGCTGCGGGGCTCGCTGGATCTTGTGCTCTCCCCTCCGGCTGGGGGACCCCCCAAGCAGCCACCTGGCGAACCCCGGTGCCTAGGATCCGGCGAGGTAGAGGACAGGCGCCCGAAAAGCACCCGAAGCGCGCCTCCCGGGCGGCAAGGGGAGGGAAAAGGAGGAGCTGCTCCCCCGGCTTGAGTCCTCGCTCCCGGGCACCATGTGATGTCACCACCCTTCTCCCGGAGCCCTCTCGGGTATCAAGCCAGGCTCCCGGGTCGCTGCCAGCCCCGCGCCCTCCGGTCCCGGTTTCTTTCCCCGCTTCTCCGGGACTGCGGGACAGGCGACGTCCGGCAGGGGGCGCTGCCCGCGCTCGGAGACCTGGCGCCGTCTCGGCTGGTGCGCGGCCCGCGTTCCGCCCAGCTGCCCCGAGGGGGCCGCAGTCCAGGGCGCAGGGCCCTCCCGGCCCCCCTGCAGCGCCCCGCCGCTGGCAGCCTACAGGGCCGCAGGCAGGGGTCCGCACCGCGCACCCCCCGGAGCCCGGCGCTGACCACCGCCCATCGGCGTAACCGCGGGGCTGCGTTACCTCCGGCGCGTCCTCGCGGACAGGCGCGGCTCACCGCAGTGAAGCCCGCAGCCGGGAGTTTTATGAGGTGGGACCGGGCGGCCTGGCCTCCGGGCGCCGGGGGTGGGGTGGGAGCGGCAGCGGGGGCCGGCGCCTCCCCTCCGAGGGCGGCCGGGACGCCCCGCCCCCGGACACCTGCGCAAACCCGAGCCGCGGCCAGAAAGGGCGCCCCGGAAGTCAGGTTCCTTGGATTGTGGTTTCCCCGCCGTCCTGTCCCTAGTTTCCCAGCTCTACCAAAAGACTCCGGCCCGGTTTCGCGGTGCCACGGGGCTGAGCGGTTCGGGCTGGCTCCGACCGCAGCATTGACGGGGAAGGAGCACCAGCTCTCGGTCAAGGCGAATCCTTAACACCTGCTGTGAGACAAGACTGTCTTAAGTGCTTCACAGAGATCAATTTACTAATCCCCATGAAAACTCTATGCTGTAGGCACTAGTACACCTTTGTTTTTAAGATGGGGAAACGGAGGCAGCCAGGGATTAGATCTTTGCCAAAGGTCACCCAACCTTCAGAGCTGGAGCATGAACCCCGGCCATCTGGTTCTGGGGTCTGGTCCCTTAACTGCCACATTCTGCTGTTTCTCTGCTGGGTTTCTTTGTTAACTTTTGAATGTAACCGAGGCAGCAGAAACTTCGTGTGGGTTCCAGAGATCTTGAAGCAAGTTTCACCTCCTCTCTGGATGCTGTGATCTCTGTAACTTTGTGGCCCTATTTATATATAACCCATGTCGCTTCCAGTTTATATTTTACTCCAGCGTTTGCTAAGGTACTGTTTGAACTTTCCAGTCTTGTCTCATATGCCTTACAAAGAGCTAAGAGAGTAGTAAGTCTGAGCAGTTCCCCCTATGAAGCCAGAATGTCAGAGGCAGGAAGACGAGTAAGTGGTTGGTTACCCAACCAGAAGATGAATCTGGCCCCCAGGGTCTGCTAGTGGTCTGTCCTTTCTTCTGCAGGTTTGTCCTTCAGTTCCCACCTTAGAGAGTGTGGCTTTGATTTTGTTGCAGAGATAGCTTTTCATGCTCACTTTCTATCCAGTGTTCTCTCACTCCTTGTGGATTAGAGCCCCAGATGTGCCCAGCCTCATCTGTGAGTCTGTCCTTGCCCATAGAACACCAGTTCCTTTAGGGAGAGAGCCTCTCAGGCAAGATCAGGGCCAACAGGAGGTCAGAGTTCAGGGACTATGGGATGAAGTCAAAGACATTCTTACCCCAGTCCTATCTCCATGGGAAACATGGACCCCTGGAAGAAGAAGTTGGTGTGGGCCTTGGAAAGGAGGTTTGGCAACATATGTTGGCAGGTCACGTTCTGCTCTGGTTATCTCAATGTGGACGATAGGTTCTGTCTTTGGACCAACTGAGTTCTGCCACCCTCTCCCTCCAGAGCTACCCACTAGTGAGTGTAAACTTTGGGGAGGCTCTGGAGGCCAACGTCCCTCTAAGTGCTGGGAACTCAGCTTCTATCCCTAGAACATCAGACTGACTTGACTTTGGAATATCTTTTGGAATTCCAGAGGCTGGCACAATGCTTCCTGAGATTCTGCGGGTAACCTGAAGTGGGCTGGTAAGGTTATCGAGCAGGGTAAAGGTCAGGATAGATGTCTAGGAAGGTTGGCTGAGGCTAACTTGAAATCGGGTCCCATTTCAGGGTGATCCTAGGTATATCAGATTCCAGCAGGGGGTCACTGCTATTTTTGTTGCTGTTAGGGTTGTTATCCTGATGATTCAAGTTTAGAAAAGGAGTCAGAGTAACCGTTAACTGTCTATGTTCATGGTAGGTCTGAGATGGAACCCAGGACACTCTGGCCCCCCGGGGCCACAAGCACAGCCACTCTCTGCTTCTGTCTTGCTGCCCCAGAGTGAAGTTTCTTGTCTGCTTTCAATATCAGCTACATCCATTACCTTGAGCCTACACCCTTCATGTCCATTAGCACCCCCTTTCTCTTAAATATCGAATCCCTCCCTCTTACCTGGTTCCCCTTGATGTCAAGATAATGCTCCTTTAGTCTAAAAAAAAAAAATCCCTTTCCATTGACCCTACCACTCAAGCTCTCATCCCATTCTTTCCTTTTACCATCACCTTTTACTTCTTTAAAAAAAAAAGTAGCTCTAAAAACTCATCTATGCTGTTAAGAGTTAGGAAAGCAGCTTTTTGTCAACCTGTATGCTATGTACACTTTGTTGTATATAGCATACATATGATATACAGATCATATATATAAAGCACAGAGGGAAATGTTTTATTATAAATATTACATATAAAAGCATAGTAACTTATACTAAGGATATATATATCTACTTATACTATATATATTATAATATTGTGTATATGTATGTATTTTGTGTGTATGTGTGTATATATTTGTACAATAAGAAGTTAACAGAAGAAGAGAGGGAGGGTAGCCTAATTCCTTCCTCCTCTGTTCCCTCCCCTCCCCCCTCTCCCACTCAGTCACTATCCTCCCTTACAATCTGGCTTTCACGCCCACCCTCAGAGGTCACCAGATCCAACGGCCCCTGCCAGACCCTGCTTCCTCACCAGACGCTGTCACCGTGCTCTCCTGACCTTCCCTCCCAGCCTGGATGCCCTCCTGGGCTCCTGCTTCTCCTCCGCTACTCTCGTCTCTACCTGGAATGCCTTTTCTCTCATCTCTGCCTGCTAACCCTCTGCATCCTTGTCAGGACTTAACTCCGTTCACACCTCCTCCTGGAATCCTTCCCCATGTCCCTCAGTTCTGCATGCTCTGTGCTCACCTGGCCCATTTTGGGTGATTTTGAAGTCGTTTTTCTTATTCATTCAATAACTAAACGCTCCTTATGGGCCAGGTACTGGGGCTACTTGCTGCTCTGTATTAGTTAGTGGTGATATTCAATTCTTCCATTACTAGTTGCGAGGAACTTATAGACTCACTCAGTATTTTACTTTAAGAGCATAGGGTTGTGGGCGCCTGGGTGGCTCAGTGGGTTAAAACCGCTGCCTTCGGCTCAGGTCATGATCTCGGGGTCCTGGGATCGAGGCCCGCATCGGGCTCTCTGCTCGCCGGGGAGCCTGCTTCCTCCTATCTCCTCTCTCTCTGCCTGCCTCTCTGCCTCCTTGTAATCTCTCTCTCT
>LNAC01000137.1:3012710-3038420 GCA_002007465.1 Ailurus styani
AAAAAAAAAAAAAAAAAAAAGAGCATAGGGTTGTGTAATGGGGGGTTCTTATCACCTTGTCTTTTAGCAATTTGTCTTCTTCCGAGAACAGAGAACTTTAATGGATTTATGACCATTGTTTCTAAACAAAGAGTACCAGAAGTCCTGCTAAACTTTTCTAGCAAGATGCTTGTGAGTTTGCAGTGAAGACGTATGACTAATATGTGTAAAGCTCCCTCCCCCCCGCCACCCCCACCTGAAGTTCTTTTGTTCGGGAATCCTGCTGGCTCATCCCTAACTTTAGGAAGAGGTTTTTCCCTTTGATCTTTTGCCTGGGCTCAGCCCCTCTTCTACTCCCACTTCCTGCAGGGTCAGTGGTTTTAGCCACAAGGAGACCAAGCACAACTCTGTCCTCTGTCCAGTGGCTAGTGACAAAAGTCCTGAACTCCTAGTGTGACTTGCTGGAGTGAGTGGTCATTCTGTAGAAGTCAAATTGTAAGTTGTATCCCCCTCCCGTGCTTTTCAGCCCACAGTACGAGGAAGCAACACCAGGTTGGGCCCCAAGAATGTTTTTACAATTGGAATTTTTCTCCTTTGGCAGAAATTTCAAAGCAACAATAATAAAATCTAGGTGGAGAAGGGATTGGGGCAGCCACATAGGATTGCTACAGTTGGGCACCACACATGTACTCCTCATCCAAGGGGGCACTATTCACATCAGACGTCTTTATTATTCTGAAAATTTTTGTGTGTTTACTAATATTGCTTTTTGCCAAGATGGGTGACTGGTATGTTTATTACAACTTCCCAGCAGATGGCAGTAAAGTGTCTGTTTTAAAAGGATTAATGTATTTTGTTCTGCTTCCGTGCACAAAGGAAAAAATGAGTCAGTAATCAAAACTAACAACAGATCTAACGTCCTCTGAAAATATTTCTGCTTCTAAACAAGAAACCACTTTTCTTATTGATATGCTGATAGGCGAGTATTTAAAAAGAAATCCCATTGTTATTGGTACACCAGGTAATTTAATGTTTCACATTGCATCACATCATCTGCTGTTTGTTTGCTGTACTCAAAAGGTATTGCTGAGTTTCCCATGTAAATTTACAAGGACTTTTCATTACTATATGAATCACCATCAAACTACATCTGCCTAAATAATCCACAAAATAAATTATATGCAAATAAATTAGAGAGATTATTATTTAAGGATCTGGTAATTACATAATAGCTATTGCCCATTGTTATGATATTCTGTTAGTAAGAATATTAACACTTGACAGTGCTTAGCAGCTTGTTACCTATATATTTTGTATGTTACATACATGTAAGTTCTAAAAGAAAATACTCATTATTGATTTTTGCTCAGACACTATGGAAGAGTTTTAAAAATTAGTTTCAGAATCAGAAGAAAATGACAAACAATAATTTAGATCATTGGATACATTTTGGAAAAGATGGATGGGGGGGCAGAGGCTGCTGGATTAGGATGTGAATTTACCATCAATATTTATGCCAAGTGTAACTGGCTAATTTTGAGGAAAAATGGAAGGGAAAAAAAAACATTAAGCTAGATATTGCCTATCCAGGTATCTGGCTATGTAATTTGAATATTTTAACAATTTGAATATTAACAACAATCTGGTTGAAATTTGTCTTATATAAGAAACTTAATTTTCATTTAAATTTATTTTCATTAAATTTCATCAAGTTTGTACCACATTTTGTCAAATTTAACTACCATTAGCACAGGGAGAAACTTTTCAGAAATTATTTATTTATAAATTCTAACGAGTGATCAAAAACTCCATATGATCCTATCTCAGTGATTTCTATGTTTTATCTGTACTGCAAATTCTTCAAAGATGGGGAAAGAGATCAACTGAGGAATGAAAATGTGTACAAGGATTGGCAGTATATATCACATATTACTAATGAACAGAAGGTAAAATGCCTTTCAACAATAGTGTTAAGAATTCAAAGTCAAAATGTGATTTGGGAGACAGTATAGTGAGAGAGATGCAAGCAAAGATACCACACAAATGAGAAACCACATTGGGAGACATACTTTTGGCAGGGCAACATTGAGGGAGAAGATTATCCAGGAGACTACAAACACAATGATGAGAATTGTCCTTCTTTGGCAGAAATGATACAAAATTCAGTAACATAAGGGCACATTGATTAACAAATAGTATGACACATTTTTAGGGCATGAAACATAAAGCCAATTGATTAAAATTATGGTAGATGCAACGTATGAATTACTTTTGAAAAAGGTACGAAATGCAAATATTATTTGATTATTTTATTTTTTAAAAAAGATTTATTTACTTATTTATTTGAGAGCAAGCGAGAGAGTAAGTGAGAGTGCATGAGCAGGAGAGAGACTCAGAGGCAGAGAGAGAAGCAGGCTTCCCACCGAGCAGGGAGCCTGATGCAGGACTCAATCCCACGACCCTGGCATCATGACCTGAGCTGAAGGGAGACACTTAACGGACTGAGCCACCCAGACTCCCTATTTGATTATTTTATTATTTTTTTAAAGATTTTATTTATTTATTTGACAGAGAGAGAGAGATTACAAGGAGGCAGAGAGGCAGGTAGAGAGAGGAGGAAGCAGGCTCCCTGCTGAGCAGAGAGCGGATGCAGGCCTTGATCCCAGGACCCTGAGATCATGACCTGAGCCGAAGGCAGAGGCTTTAACCCACTGAGCCACCCAGGTGCCCCCTATTTTATTATTTTAGATACAACCCCTGGCATAAGCCATGTAGAACAGACAATGTGATTAGATTTGTGGACTTCCAAAAAGTAAATATATGAACATTTGGACAAATGAGTTAATGAGATGATAAGACAAAAGAAAAAATATATGTATTTTCAGAAGACTACTCATAAAACCTGATTCCAAAGAGATATTGGATTCAGCAGTGCCACAAGTATGTGTAGAGAACACAATGGGGTCGCTTCAGAAGATCCTCAGTATTTTCTAGGGCATTCTATGTTTTTTGTTTTGTATCTTCTTTACATTTGGTATTAAATGATGCAGCAAAAATCTAAGTTGACAGCACTGAATTTTTTATATCATCCAAGAAATTATATAACTACTCTTTTCGCTTCAACCAAATTTTGGAGGATATTGAAAATGCATTTACGGAACATAAAATTTAAAATCATTGTTGAATATGAGATGGGAAAATTGAGTAGATGCCATCTTGCTACTAAAACTTAATTAGGGGGAGTATGCAGTGCATACTGATGATATGAAGAAAAATACAGATTCTAAAAATACAAGTCAAAAGTGTACTTATGAAAATCTCCTCTTTAAGATGCGTTGCTCAGGACTAATTTGGAGTGAAGGTAAGATTAATGTTACAGTAGTCCCTCCTTATCCGTGGCTTTACTTTCTGTGTTTCAGTTACCCATAGTCAAGTGCGATCTGGAAGCCAATGATCCTTCTGACTCCTCGCCAGGTCCACAGTAGCCTAACTCTTTGTCACAACGCCTACGACATCCTCTTCGCTTCTTCTCATCACTAGGCATTTTATCGTCTCACATCATCACAAGGAGAAGGGTGAGTCCAGCACAGTAACACATTTATTTTTTTTTATTTTTTTTAAAGATTTTTATCTATTTATTTATTTGACACAGAGAGAGAGATTACAAGTAGGCAGAGAGGCAGGCAGAGAGAGGAGGAAGCAGGCTCCCTGCGGAGCAGAGAGCCCAATGCGGGCCTCGATCCCAGGACCCTGAGATCATGACCTGAGCCGAAGGCAGAGGCTTTAACCCACTGAGCCACCCAGGCGCCCACAGTAACACACTTAGAGAGAGAGCACAGTCACATAACTTTTATTACAGTATATTGTTATAATTTATTATTCGTGATTGTTATTAATCTCTGAACTGTGCCTAATTAATAAACTTTATCATAAACATGTATTTATAGGAAAAAACAGTGTATACAGTGTTCAGTACTAGCCATGGTTTCAGGCATCCACTGGGAGGTCTTGGAACATATCGCCCCATGGATAAGGGGAACTACTTACTACATTAGCAAAATTAGACAGGAGCCCAAAGTCAATGAGTATCATTGTCTTGAAAGCATATAGTGGGCTAAGAAAATCATTCAAGAAAACTTCATTTACAGAAAGATATAATTGATGCTAAAGAAATTGCAATTTCTTCACATGGACCCCAACTACTCCAAAGTAAAAATATCAGAGAGGGGATGAAGATTCATTTCAAATGCTATTTCCACAACCAATCCACCTATGATCCAAAATCTGTTTCTTTTTTTTTTTTCTATATTGGTAACAAAAACATTAGCTAAAAGAAAGGCTTGTATTGGTGAGAGAATATCATGTTTTTTTCAGATTCCTACATCAGTACTTCTCAAATTTTCATGTGCATACAGACCGTCCAGGGATCTTATGAACATGCAAATTCTGATTCAGTGATTCTGGGGTGGAGCCTGAGATTCTGTGTTCCTAACAAGCTCCTGGCAATGCCCTGATCCTAGGTGCTTGGAGTAGCAAGGGTCTCGATCTCCTCTCTGATTTGGAGAATCACTATCAATATGAAGTACCAAAGCTGGGTGAAAATGTACAATTGAAATTGACTGATGAGCATTATTAAATAATTTTAGACATTCTTCATCAATGTATAAAAAACTAATAATCTAAAGTTATCTTTTTAAAATGTACTATCTCCTGTCAAAATATTGCAGTGTTGGGGCACCTGGGAGGCTCAGTCAGTTGATCCTCTGTTCTTGATTTCAGCTTGGGTCATGATCTCAGGGTTCTGGGATGGAGCCCCGATTGGCCTCTGTGCTTGGCACGGAGCCTGCTTGTCCAGTCTCCCTCTGCTCCTTCCCCCACTTGCTCTCTCCCTCTCTCAAACAGATAAGTAAAATCTTTAAAAAAAAATTGCAGTGTTTTTGTGACAATAATTTACTGGATCCATTTCTAAATAACTGAAATTTTCAAGGTATAATTAATTTTGCCAGTACACTATCAGTGAAGAATGTGGCATCTCAAAATTAAATATGTTAAAACCAATGTAAAGTCCACAATTCCATGAGACTATTCATCTGATGATTATTTCTATAAAATATGAGCTATAAAAAAAGTAATCATTGGAAATGTCAAAAACTGTTTTTTCTTTCAAGGCAAGACGTCCTATTTTATGACAGATTCTTAGATCTAAGTGACTTTAAGCTTCTAATATTATAAACATTTGAAGTTTCCATTCTTTTAAGATGAATCATTTACTTGTGTGATTTATATAGAATAACTTTCTCTTAAGTAATTACTATTGTTGAGAAATAATTAATATAACTTTTTTTAAAAAGTGAACTCTACCCACAACATGGGGCTCAAACTCATGACCCTGAGATCAAGAGGGGCATGCTCTGCCAACTAAGCCAGCCAGGTGCCCCTTAATAGAATTTTTTTAAAACTTGAAGCAGGGGTAGCTTTTCCAAACTTGTACAAAATGCTGTAGGACCAGGTGGTGGCCCTGCTTTGGGTAGTGTACTTAATAAGGAACAAAATGATCTGTGAAACCTGTCTGCCCAGTTCAAGGTTTTGGTAGCCTGAGATTCCAGTCTGGTGCGATTCAAAGAATCAAAATATAATCTGGCCCCCACATAGATGGTTATAAGGCTACCCACAGTACTAAGGAAAACAGGCTTCTTGGCCATGAGTCTGTCTCCCAGATACCCAGGAAGACCAACCACCAAGACCTCATGGGGAAAACAGGAATTGTGAGCCTCCGTGGCATAGAAACCTAGAATGGAACGCTAGTCCAGGGCTTGGGCTGGTATCAAGATATTAAGTTTCTCCGTTCTCTTTCCAGCAGACCAGACTCCAGCCATGTGAGTAACTCATCTTTTGCCTCTCACCTTCCTCCTTCTCTTCTTCTGCTTTTGCTATTTTCTCTGTATGGGTCAGTTCCAGGGAGAGAATCTGACTGGACTAATGCGGTCATTGCTGGTCCTGCAGGACGCAGCTTCTAACCTAGAAACCCAGACTTGTGCTTGGAGAGCCCCCTCTTGGCAGCTCTTCTATGCAGGGGGCTTCCAGTGGGACTGTGTAGTGAAGCTTTTGGAAATGGTCCTTTTGTTTAAAAAACACCCTTGAGAGTCTGCCTTTCGGGGTCCCAGGGTCCTGGGATCGAGCCCCGAATCAGGCTCCCTGCTCAGCGGGAAGCCTGCTTCTCCCTCTCCCCCTCCCCCTGCCTGTGGTCTCCTCTCTCTGACAAATAAATAAAATGTTTAAGAAAATAAAAATCACCCTTGCTAATGGCTCCCTCGGCTTCCAACAAGGGATGAAGCACCATCAGCCGCCTCACGATTCTAGGACAGTTGTTCATTTTAGCCAGATTTTCTCTGTATGAAAACGCTGGAAGGGTGACTTTTGGGCACAGTTCAGTGCACTGTGCTTTGCTTTTCCACCCCTAGTGCTGACCCGGGCAACAGAGGTGGCTTCCATGTCTAGGCCAGTGCCCGCAGTCCAGACTCTGTCTGCTCCAACAGAAGCTCAGAGAGGGAGAAGAGCTGGCCCTGGGATTTCTGTTGTTGTTGTTGTCGTCGTTGTTTGTTTTGTTTTGTTGCACTCATCGATGGGAGGGAGCTGGCGGTAAAGGGTTACAGGATTAGAGCGCTAAACTGAAAGGCCGCACCTGGAGGCAGTCCTGCAGGCTGAATTTACAACAGGAGCTGGGAGTCGTATAAATGAGTAATGCTTCATGATGCTCTTTTCCAAGCGAGCTGCAAAAATTGGCAGGGGCCCTTCGGTGTGCTGTCGATGTGTCTGGAATTCAAATAATTTGATTCTGAGATACAACGACAATGGGAAGCAAGGCATTACCTTGACAGAATGATGGCCGAGACAGCTGCTGCAACCCATATTCATGGAAGATGCGGCGCTAACGACTGTTCTCCACCTGCCTGCTGCCCTGAAATCTCTATCCTGCCCTGAAATCTCCTTGCCGTTGCCCTTTACTCAAGGGCGTTAAATTAAAAAGTCATGTAGCCAGTAATTCTTCCCCTCCGTCTCCCCTGCCCCCCCCCCCCCCCCGACACCCCTTTCCCTAGTCCAAGCACTGAAGAACAGGGAAAGTGAAATAAAAGCCTTGACTGAAAGGGATATGTCTCTTTAAAAAAAATGCTGCTGACATTAGACACGGCTCCGAGGAGCACATTTGAATATCGGTAGCCGTGCACCGCACAGCTGAACTTGCTGCTGCCTCTTTGGAATTTGTCTTTGTTGGCTGAACACGGTCATAGCTTTTCAAGGTATAAGAGCTGGGAGGATTCCGTCAGGAATCACAGGAGATCTGGTGAGCTGGGGCCCATCACCTCCCAAATCACAGACACCTTCCCGGTGCCTGTTGTCGTGTCCGTTCCGGACACTGATCTGCACGTTCGGACTTTATTTGCCCCAATATAGCGCTCACGCTACCTCCTGTGTGTCATGTGTCTGGCTTTTCTGAAGCACTTTTTAAAAAAAAGCCTTTTTACCCATGGCAGGGCATTCTGGAGAAGAACCCCCGGCAGGGACCGTGAGCTATTGGCGGGATTTCACGATTGCCACTGTAGGCTTTCTGTCTCTGGATTTCCTTTTCTCCATCTAGCAGAGGAAATCGTTGGTGTTGACCTCCAGGTGGCCAGTTCCCTGATCCTGTTTTCTCATTTGACCACTTATCACTACGAGGAGGCTGGCCAGTTCTCAGGTATCTTGACTCCATTTCCTACACCTACAAAAATCGTACTCCCTTAAGATGAATTTGGCAGATGTATCATTTTGACTTTTTATTAATCTAATAATTAGTTTTCAGAATTGTAAACATGTAAATACTAATTACAGCCATTTATGGAACATTTACTATAACATTTACTATGTGACAGGTACCGTTCTAATGCTTTATTTTCACAACAAGCCTGTGATGTAGGTAGGTGGGAATTTTATTGTTCCAATTTTACAACTGGAAGAAATAATTTAAAATATATCTAGTTTCCTTTTTTTTAAGGATTTTATTGGGGGGGCGGGGTGAGAAGAGGGGGAGGAGGAGAGAGAGAGGGAGAGAGGGAATCCCAAACAGGATCCATGCTGAGCACAGAGCCTAGTGCAGGACTCAATCTCAGACTCTGAGATCATGGCTTGAGTGGAAGTCAAGAGTTGGAGGCTAAGCCACCCAGGTGTCCCATCTTGTTTCTGCTGTAGAAGTACATTGGACAGTCACAAAGGGATAATGAATGGATAAAAGTTTATCAATACATTGGTGTGTTTGGCTTCTCTCACTTAAAGCAATGCTTTTGAAAAAATAAATAAATGCTTTTGACAGCCATTCACATTGCATATATCAGTAACTACTTATTGCTGAGTCGTCTTCCATTGTATACCTTCTTTAGTGTCTATTCAAATCTTTTCCCCATTTTGCGGGCGCCTGGGTGGCTCAGTGGGTTAAAGCCTCTGCCTTCGGCTCAGGTCATGACCTCAGAGTCCTGGAATTGAAACCCACATCAGGGGACTCCCTGCTCGGCGGGGAGCCTCCTTCCCCCCTCACTCTGCCTGCCTCTCTGCCTACTTGTGATCTCTCTCTCTCTGTCAAATAAATAAATAAATCTTTAAAAAATTTAAATCTTTTTCCCATTTTGGTTGAGTTGTCCCTATTTTTCAATTGTAAGAATTCTTCATATATTCAAGATTCAAGTCCTTTATCAGATACATGTTTTGGAAGTATTTTTATCCAGTCTGTACCCCGTCTTTTCATTTCCTTAATGGTGTCTTTTGAAGAGCAAAATTTTTAAATGATAAAGTTCAATTTATCAATTTTTTATTTTATGATGTATGCTGTTTATATTACAACTAAGTACTCTTTGCCCACCCCAAGACTGAAAGATTTTCTCTTATGTTGTCTTATAGAAGTTGTATATTTTCATGGGTTGCATTTAGTTCTACGATTCATTTTGAGTTTGTATGGCATGAAGGATTGAGACATCTCTCTCTCTCTCTTTTTTTTTTTGCATGTAGATTTCCAATTATGACACCACCATTTGAATTGCCCTATTGAATCTCTTCGGCATTTTGTCAGATCAATTGACCATATACACGTGTCTATTTCTGGACTATCTACTTTGTTCCATTGTCTATCCTTACACCAATATCGTACTGTTTTGACAAGGTAGCTAGGTGAGTCCCCAGTTTTCCTTTGCATTTTATGCAAATTTTAGAATTACTTTGGAATTTCTATCCTCAAAGAAGCTTCCTGGGATCTTGACTGGGGTTGTGTTGAATGTATATACCAATTTGGGGAGAGTTGACACCTTAACAATATTAAATCTTCAGATCCATGAACATGGAATTGCTCTTTATCTACCTAGGTCTTCCTTAATTATTCTCAGCAATATCTGGCAATTCTCAGAGTGTAGGTTTTGGACATTTTGTTAAATCTGTCTTTAAGTATTTAATATTATTATGCTATTTTTAATGGTATTTAAAATTATTGTCAATTTCTCATTTCTTTTTGCCAGTATATATAAATATAATTGATTTTTGTATTCTGTTACCTTGCTAGATTTATTAATTATAGTTGGGTTTTTTTCTTCCTTTCCTCTTCTTTTTTTTTCTGGGGACTCCTTCACATTTTCTACATAACTAATCATTCCATTTATGAAAAGACAATTTTACTTCTTTTCTGACCTATATGCTTTCTATTTCTTTTCTCTTGCCTTATATCATTCGGTAGAAGCTCCAGTACAATGTTGAATAGAAGTTATGATAGTAGGCATCCTCAACTTGTTCCCAAACTCAAAGAATTCAGTCTTTGACCACATGGACCTCCCCAAGAAGCTGTTTGCACGTCTTCATGGCACTGCAGCTCGTTTTCTCCATAGTGAACCAAGAGACTGCATGGTAGAAGCCACAAAGTCTTTAATGACCTAACTTCAGAAGTCACACTGTGATTTCTGCAACATCCTGTTGGTTAGAGAGTTTAGCCCTATTTGATGTGGAAAGAGATGACCTAAGCGAGAATCACTGGGGGCATTTTGGAGACTGGCTATTACAAACCCTTAATCCCAATGTCCATGCTTAACAGTCTGTAAATCACATTTTGAGTAGCAACTTTCTAGAAATAATCTACAATAAGTTCTTCATTGTGCAAATGAGGAAACTGAGGTCTGTTTAAAGACATACCCTTAATTAGAAGCAAATCAGGTTTTTAATGTCCATTTCTGTGTTCTTTCTATCACATTACATTACCTTGATACCTGTTTTACTTACTTTGTATCTAAGGGGGTGGGCATTTATTTGCCTTGAGCTGCCATTAAGTAATGAAATGAATGGGGTGGGGTGGAAAGCCTGGGACACACAGAAGCTGCTGCTGGGGGGTTGCTTAGGATCACCACAAAGCCATCTTCAAGGTAGCCATCAAATAGGATAATTCAGTGAGCGCGGTTCAAAAGCTCCGCAATGTGACAATGGAAATTGACTTGATTTAGCTTCAAAGATTCTATTAACTCAGAGAAATGATGATTTTATGGGAGAATTAATGCATAGCTACTGGTAGAGAACGGAAGTGACCTTACTGCTTTGAAACTTCTTTCAACTCAATTCTTAGATCTACGTACAAAACATTGTAGCTTAGAGTCCTGGTCCTATCATACACACATTTCAGAGCCAGATGATTAAATCTTGACCCTAATTACAAAGGAAATGCAGAATTTGTGGTAAGCTCATTTTAGAAGGTTGTGAAATAACCTGTTTCAGAAACTGGCGTTAAGTGAATCCTCCTAAACACATCATTCACATTGTATGTTTGTGTTTGGGGTCATTGCTTGTAACACATGACCTTTATTTCTAACATCAAACATTAAAATTGTGACAAATGGATAGTAGTATATCACTGATTTTAAATCTATTTTTCCTCTCTTCCGCTCTCTTATTCTTATCCTAATTGAACCCAAAGCCCAAAACAAGTAAAGGCTAAATTACTGAGTTTTTTTTTTAAAAAAGACTTTATTTGTAAATAGTATCACATTTAGAGAAAAGTTGCAAGAATAAAAATACTACGCTTTTGTATCTTTTATGTAGATTCGCCTGTTAACATTTTACCCCATTTGCTTTACCATTATTTTTATTTTTTTAAAGATTTTTAAAAATTTATTTGATACAGAGAGAGAGATCACAAGTAAGCAGAGAGGCAGGCAGAGAGAGAGGAGGAAGCAGGCTTCCTGCCAAGCAGAGAGCCCGATGCGGGCCTTGATCCCAGGACCCTGAGATCATGACCTGAGCCGAAGGTAGAGGCTTTAACCCACTGAGCCACCCAGGCACCCTGCTTTACCATTTATTTACACCCCCCCCATACGCACATATATATTTTTCTCTATCACTTGAGAATAAGTTACATCATTACCCTTTACCCTTAAACATTTCACTGTGTATTTCCTAACAGTAGGGTTATTATTTTACATAACCACAGTATAGTTGTTACCTGAGTAAATTTAGTATCTGTGCAATACTTTGAACTAATCTACCCTTTCATATTCAGATTTTTATCAACTGACCCAATGATGTCCTTCATAGCATTTTTTTTCCCTCTAGGACTGGATTCAGCAAAGAGCCATGTAGCATATTTAGTTGTCGGGTTTCCTTAGCCTTCTTGAATCTGGGACATTTCCACACCCTCTCTTTGTCTTTTATGACATTGGCATTTTTGAGGATAGAGTTCACCTCTGCCCCCACCTCTTTTTTTTAGAAAGAGAGCGTGATGGGGGAGGGGCGGAGGGAAAGAATCTTAAGCAAGCTCCACACTCAGCATGAGCCTGATGCTGGGCTCCATCTCACCACCCCGAGATCATGACCTGAGCTGAAGTCAAGAGTCAGACACTCAACCGACTGAGGCACCCCTTTCTTCCGCCTCTTTTTTAAAAATTCAGTGTTCACCATTTTGAGT
This sequence comes from Ailurus styani, assembly GCA_002007465.1. NCBI lineage: Eukaryota > Metazoa > Chordata > Mammalia > Carnivora > Ailuridae > Ailurus > Ailurus styani. Next base: position 3,024,649 of record LNAC01000137.1, read on the forward strand.
TCGTCTGTTAATGTGTCTCATAATTAAATTCAGTGTATGCATTCTTGACCAAACTACTAAAATGAGTGAGGTTGTGTCCCTTCCAGAGTATCACATCTGGAGGCACAGTGCCCCTCTGCCCCTCACTGATCACCTGGTCAAGGTGTTATCCAATTTCTCCACTGTGTAATTACTGGTTTTTCTCCTTGCCATGAATAAGCAATATATGGGAAGGCACTTTAGGACCATCCAAATATCCTGCTCTTTCTCTGTTGAAATTTAGCAACCGTTAATGATTCTTGTTTGATTCTGTCATCTTACTATGATAGATGCAAATGATGATCTTCCAGCTCCCATACAGTCTTCATGTTTAGCAGCTGGCACTCAAGAGTCTGCTGTGAGCAAGAGTCTTCCCTTTTCTCCATTTACTTTAACTATTGGTATGAACTCAGAGTCTTATTCCCCCCCCAATGGTTTATAACTCATTACTGTCCTTAATTATTTTGCTAGTCAAATTGTCCCAGATTTGGCCATTGATAGCCCCTTCAAGCTGGCTTCTTTGTGCTTGTGACATTTCTAGACCCACCCCCACCCCTTTTTTAGTACTTCCTTGCTTTCTGGCATAAGGAGATATTCCAGGCCCATCTTGCTCCCTCCTTCCTTCCCCTTCCCCCCAAGATTCCTTGGTTTTGATTTTGATTTGCTACTTGTTCTCAAAATTGCAGAAAAACTCATCTCTATTTCTTCCCAGGCCCCAGCCCCTCTCCAGGCAAAGCCTACCACCACCATGAAGACTCTGGGCTTACCTGCCTATTTGCCCAGCAGGGTCAAAGTCTCCGAGCCTTTGCTCTTGCCTGTCACCCCCTTCCTGGTCCAGGGTCATGGCAAATGTGATTTCCTCTTTACTCCAGATAGCCACCCCTGGGCCAATTAATTGTTCCCTTATCTATGTTTCCATAGCACTTTTTACATATCTTTTTTATGGTGCTAATTGTGTTTTGCTATTATGCTTTGGTTACCTTTCTAGCTAGACTGAACTCAAATACTTTCAAATAGCCTGGGGAGAAAGGTATTAATTTTCCCTATTTTGCAGATGAGAAACTTGAGGTCCAGGGAAGCGAGCTCAAGAAAGAGACAGCAGAGCACAGGGCCGAAGGTCTTTGGTTGCAACCTATTCCTGTCATTTATTAGCTGTAGGACTGTACGCAAGTTACTAAACCTGTATATGCTTCAGTTTCCCTGGCAAGAAAATGTGGATGATAATTAATAGAAACCTACCACCTAGGGCTGTTGTGCAGATTAAAGGAGTTAATATTTGTAAAGCACCTAGGATAGTGCTTGGCACATGGTAAGTGGTATGTAAGTGTTTGTTAAATAAATAAAGTCATGTCCCTGCAATTCAAATCCAAATCTTTGGATGATAAAGTTCCTAGCCACTGCTCTACTTTAACTTTGCAGGATTCCAATATTCCCTGAGAAGCAGTGGTTCTATTAGAGACAGCAATAAAAGGAAGCTGGTTCAGGACATAAGACATTAATGAGGTGAGAGGAAGCAAAACGTTCCTGCAAACTGCTGAATTAAGGCACAGACTAGAGAAGGGAGCAGGTGTTCGGTTCTCGACTCTCGGTCTGGGGCACATGGGTTTTACACTCAGGCAAGGACCGGAGGCAGACTCCAGGAGCTGGTCCCTCATGAGGTCTCTCTACTTGTTTTTCCTCTCGTCTATTGTGGGTTAGACTTTTGGGCCCTTGGGGTGACTTGCCACAAAGACTGTCCCTGCATTCTTAGTTCTGCAAGATGGTACCATTGACACATGGAAAATATTCACTGTTACTTTATTGAGGATGGCAAAGCTATTGGCTGGGTTTTTGAATCTTGTGTTGTACTAGATTAAGAATGGGGATTAAGAATAAAGTTTACACTTCCAAAGCAAGAATCACTTTTATTTTGCCCTAATATCCGCCCACAAGATGGTGAACCTGGGTGGCTCAGTTGGTTAAGGGTCTGCCTTCGGCTCAGGTCATGATCCCGGGGTCCTGGGATTGAGCCCCACTTCGGGCTCCCTGCTCAGTGGGGAGTCTGCTTCTCCCTCTCCCTCTGCCCCTCCTCCTGTTTGTGCTCCCCCCTCTCTTTCTGTCAAATAAATTTTTTAAAAAAATTAACTGCCGACAAGATAGTTACATAGCTGATACATATTATTATTATTATAATGAATGTTGATATGGTTAAAAATGGTAGAATGCATTATAATTGATCTGGTAGATGACAGTTGTTAGCTGAGTGACAAAATTATGTATAATTCCATGAGTAGACAGTGCTTGTCTACATGTGAATAAGTTACTGGTTCCCCTCTATGTCAAATATTAACTATTAACAACCTAAGAGCCCATGATCTGCCCAACCGTGGAATGTTTGAGAATAGCCATTCTCAGACATGAGTGTGAGTCATAATCAGCTGTAGGGCTTTGTTAAAGCACAGATTGCTGACCCCCATCTCCAGAGTTTCTGATTCGTTTTGTCTGAGGCAGAACCCATGAATCTTCATTTTTAATTAATAACTTTTAATAAAGTTTATCTTTTAATTAAAAAAATTTAGTAAATCACTTCATTTCAAGTGATGCCGATACTGCTGATTCACAGACCACAACTCAAGAACCACATTCCTTCTGTTGACTTAGAACAAACATCCCCTCACTGGCAGCAAGTTACCATCTAAGTTGCAATGCAATATAATTAGATTTCTTTTAAATAGGCTACCTTAAGCAAATTTCCCAACCATTTCTGGCATTTTATAGACTAAGAACCATCACTTAATAATTTCACCTCTAGAAGGAAAAAAAAAACCCCATGCAAACCTTAGTGCTGGAGGTTTTAAAGAAATACCACAACTAATTGTAGCATTAGATGCATATTTCTGATGACTTGGTCATTAGACACAGTAAGACTTCTTGGTGCTCGCCAATATTTTTATGAAACAGGAAGTATATCTATCTAGGTTTGTCTCTCTTTGGGACCATCTTGAACTAGCGAGCGGAGAGGTGACAGCCAGCAGGTGGCGCTCTGAGTCAGTTCATGGGGGCCTAAATAGGGTGGAAGGCGAAGGCACGAACCAAGATGGCCTGCTTTAAATCCTCAAAGTAAGGTCCTCTTAACCACTTGTCATAAAATACCCTGAGACACACGTCTTGGAAAATCGAAGTGTCAAGCTCAGCATCTTTGCCACATTTCAAGCTAGGTAATTACCTTCTCTCCCAAAGGGAATCTGTTTTATGTATTTGTGTCCTTTCTAGGTTATAGGTTTCCCAAAGGCAATGATCTTGCCTTCCGTTCATTCTATACAATGCCGAAGTGAAATGCACATTTTACAATAACAATTTAATTATTCTACACCCCTCTGAGCTACATGATGACCTGTTACATAATTGCTAGTAATACAGAAACGTGCCTGCCTTGTCTGAACCCTAGCAATACATGGAAGTTTTTATTTGACCTAAAAGTAAATTGCTTATTTACTTCTCCATTACAGTATAAAAAGCTATTTTCCTGCCATCCCAAATTATGACTCATAATCAAGTAAACAACACTTCATTTTAGTCATTTTTATTGTCCTCAGAGTTTTTTTTTTAACTACACACAACAAATACGTTGATATAATCTAAGATAATAAAATAGTTGAACAACTTTTGCTTTTAGATTTACATTTGTATAGAAACAATCTGTGGAACTCCTCACCTCCAAACCAGGGTGTCTAAAAACAGTGATTCATTAGCATTGCTTTAAATATTGTTGGGTTAAAATTTGCCGTTTCCATTCTCAACTGAAATGTGTCTCCCATGCAGTTTCCCTTGGGTCCAAAGCTGGAGGCCTTGGGGAGGTGGTCAAGGAAAATGGATGGCCACTCTCCTCTCTGTCCTTGCCTTGTGTGGAGGACAGTGATTGGAGCAGGGTTGTCATAAAAGCCAGGAAGAAAACAAATCAATTGCACATCTCTAGTTTTCAAGGGTCAAGGTCCTAACGGATCTTTACACAAGTCCCTTTCTGTAGATGTGAGGTTCTAGGATGATGGCATGTGCCTGCCTGCCCCCTGACGCGTCTTTCCTTCACTAATGTGTCAGTTTCTATGGAGGGGCTGTGGCCATTGTCCATAAGTTCTCCCTAAAGGCAGCTCACTTTGTCAGATTTAAGTCTTGCCCCTTGTATTGTGTCATTTGGATACTGTGTCTTGGTGCCCAGGGAGGGTCCACCATCCCCTAAGAAATGCCTCATCCCACCCTCAAATCCCCAGAGTGCCCAAGAGTGAAGACCCCACGGAGACAGTGACTTCAGTGAAACATGCCGCCCAGAGATGCTGGGGGACTCTGGCCTAGATCATTCCGTTGATCTTAGTCCACTCGTAGATGTCCTGCTCGCACACTATGTCGGAGTTGATGAGGAGGTATCTGTCGCCCACACAGAAATGCTTCTGACAGGCGGCGCATTTGAAACATTCCAGGTGATACACTTTGTCTTTCACCCGCATTGTCATCTCGTAGGCACGGATCCGCTTGTCACAGGACGCGCAGAGACCATCTTGGCCAAAAAGCCTGGGGGGAAAACAGAAAGAAAAGCTAAGAAGACATTGGCAGAGACAAAACTGGCAGAAAGGGCTTGAGGATGGGTTCCATACAGGAGGCTCACTTCCAGCCTGTCAGGAAACCGGGAAGAGGTGGGTCCAGGGAGGCTCGAGGAGTCTTTCCCAGAGGGAAGGGGGTTCTCCGGGAGGAGGCTGCAACCCGTGGCATCTGGGTTTGGCATAACCCGCCCCTTTTCTGAGCTCTCCTTGCTCTAGGCTGCCCTGCGGCCCCTTGTCTGTGGAGAAGCCTTAGCTGAAGTGATTTGAATTAAGAGATGAGGCATGTATGGTGTGTCCCCTCCCAGGGGAAACTTGATTTTAGAAGAAGAGCTGGAGTAAATCTCTGGGGGTCCTCTGAGGAGGAACTGAGCAGGAATGCAGTGAAATGGGCATCTTTCTGGGGTTCCTGGCTTCTCTCATGGCGACAGCCATTGGTCCCAGGCGTGGAGAGGGCTGGTCTCCATCTCCTCCGTAAACTAAAATGGCCGCCTCCACATGACTGTTTGCTGGGGCCCCAGCTTCTAGGAAATGGAGGGAATCCGACAGAAGACACTCGGTGCAGTAACCGAGCCTCAGAGATCTGGGAGACCAACAGCCTCTTTCCACACTGAACAAAAGAGCTTGCTCCACGGTCCTTGGCTGCCCCGGTGGCGTGAATCTCTGGAGAAACTTCTGTTCTGACACTGAAATCGAGACTCCCCTAAGTCTCGGTCAGTCACTTATTTCATGCAATATTCACTGTCAAGGTGGGCGAGGCGACACAGTGGAACCCAGGGCAGTGGTTCTCAAGCTGCGTTCCTGTGTCCAGCAGATTTGCATCCCCTGGGGGCTTGCTAGAAATGCACATTCTCAGGCCTCCCGGTTGAGACACTCCAGGACTAGCCCTGAGGATGGAGGGAGCGTGGTGGGACCTCGGGTCCCTCCGAGCTTCTAAAGTGGCAGTGATCCAGCATCTGTCTCACTGGGCTACGAGAAGGATCAAACGGAGCACTGTCAAAGCGCTGACCATCAAAGGCTAAGCCCACAATGACCACGTTTTAGCCCAGGTCAGGGGGACTCAAAACAGGAAAGCATTTTCACACGTGCCTGATAACACGTCCTTTCCACCTCCAACCTTTAGGACAGTTTTAGGTTAATGTTTCTTCTTATTGGAAGTTCCTAGTCACCTCAGGATGGCAGAGAATCCATGGGAGGCTGGAGGGAAGGTGGGCAATTGACGATTTGGAGACATTTGGGCAGAATTAATGGAAGCAAGAAGATTCGGTCTGTGGGTAAAGGGCTGATAGTGAGAGCCAGGGCCAGTTAATTTCCCTCTGAATGCCGCTTTGCATTTGAGGATCTCTGAGAGTTTTCGAGGCAACACCTGGGAGCAAACTCATTACGGGGGAAGAACATTTTCTCCCAGCGTAGCAGATGGCAGAGCTGTAGGAAGCTGCCACCTTGGAGGTCACAGAGTGGAAAGCCAGTTCTGGTTTCCTGACTGTTCAGTAAGTTGAGTTTGGGACTGAGCAAGGATAAACGGCCCAACAAAACAGCGTGCGTGGCTTGAAGCCAACACGTGGGGTGTGTGACCCTTGAGGAAGGAGAGCATTTATTAAAGGGAAGTTGGGGGTAAATTACAATACACATCAGGCAGTTAATGAGGGGAAGGACGAAAGACTCATATTTGGGAGGCAAGTTCAGGTCCCTGTAACTAGCCAGGTGCCCTGGAACAAAGGACATCCTCTCTTCTGAGTTCCATGTCATAAGGTGTAGAGCACAGGAATTGGAAGAAAAGGCCCCTGCAGCCCCTTCCAGCTCTGGTAACCTGAGATTCTACTAATAGGAAAAATAAGCTAGGACTTGACGTCTAATTTGAGCATTCACCTCTGGCACCAAGAATTGGTGCCTTTGGCTGGATATCCCAGAAGCAGACCCCGAAGAGAGGAATTATTAAGGATGCATTCTCAGGGGAAGCTGGTGAGAGGCGAGGGAAGCTGGATAGAAGGGGAGGAAGGCAAGCAAAGTTGCAGTCTCCAGCAAAGGCCCTCAGAGGGGAGCGCTTGGGAGGATGGCACAGGGACTCTGGGGTCTAAGTTAAGTCTTCGAGTCCACCTGGCTGCAGGCAAGGTTGCAAGGCTTCGGTGCTCCTGCAATGCCAGGCATCGGTCAACAGTCAATGTTAAGGTCTGCTGGCAGTGTGGGGGCAGTGGGTACACTTCAGCTCTAACAGATGCATGCAGGTGTTGGCTGTTGCAAGTAAAACCGCTTGCGGGGTGGGGGGTGGGGAGTGCACTGCACACAAAAGTTGGCAGAAAGGGATCTGATGGAATCTGGGGGCCCCCGCACTGACATGAGCAGCTACTGTTAGGTTCCCAGCAACACAAACCACCAGCAGCAAGCAGTAGCTGGGTTTAGAGTCTGCCCTGGAATCTCATGAATATTTGAGGCTAAATGTCTGAAAAGGACTGTAATAGGCGGGTCAGCCATGGGCAATCCTCAGGAGGAAGAGAAGTTCTCCCCAGAGGGAAGAAGGACTGAACCCCATCACAGGACACCCCCCCATTTATTCACTCTTGCCTTTTTAAAAGATGCTGCAAGATATGTTAAGAAAGCAAGTAAGCAAGTCCATGGCTAAAGGACCATCCCTGAAGCAAAAAAAAAAAAAAAGGTTTTTCTCCTCTGTCAAGAGGTGTCAATGTCTTAAGCTTTCTCCTGCCCATTTTAATAACAATAATACAAATATTAAAGGATGGCTGGAAACGCCTGCACTAACACAGAGTTAATTAACATGTTGCCTAGGAATGTAGCAGGGAGAAGAATTATTTCATGTCACCAAGACACAAGTTAATTAACACTGGGTTCTCCCAGACAATTTTTTTCTCTTCTTTTTAAAAATGCAAAAGATGAACAAGCCCAGGCGGCACTGGGTTTATTCTCGAACGTTATAGAAAACCATAGAGATAGGGAGAAGCCGGGGCTCCTTTTGACCTTACTCTATCTGCACTTCATTTAATAAGATTCAAATGATTTGACAGGGATGTAGTCAGGGGGCCCAATGGGAATCATTTACCCGTCTGCTTTCTCCACTGACTTGGCAAACTGGTAGCCAGCAAAATCAGGTCTCTATTTATCCCAGTTCCATTTTCTTGTAATTTAATAAAAAATGGACCAAAATTATAATCACAATCATTGAAAACTCTACTTATTTTCTCTGAACCACCAAATTTGCAAGGGCTTTATCAGAGAATTTAAGGGAGGAAAAAAGTGTATTCTATCCGTCTCTGGGTAAACAGATAAGCTTCCTTCACCGTGGAATTGCCTGCATTTTTTTTTTTTAAATGTAAAAATGCTCTGAGGGCAGGTTTGGGAGGAAGAGGTAGCCTGGCAGCCAAGGGCACTGGAGTCTGAGGAAGCTTCCCTGGGTTGGGTGGTCCTAATCCATTAGGGCTGCAGGCTCCACAGACCCTCTGCCACGGGAAGGTGGCAAGAAACTGACAGCTCTACAGTTGAGCAGATCTGACAGCAGAGGGCACAGAGTTACCTCCATAGCAGCTAATATGAAACTGGAAATGCTAGAACATTCCGGGCAAAGGCATTCACTGAGTGCCGGAAAATTCACTTGGCCAACAGTATGACCTGGAGCATCAGAGATGTCCTCCGCTCTGTCTCACGGGGTGTTGTAGCGTTCCTATTTTTTCCCTCCACTCTTCCATCTCTTTATTCATTTGGTAGGAAAGACTTAACGTCATGAGGGCTAGTTACAAGAACAGCTAACATCTATCAGATATTCACGCCTCAAGCTAAGTAGTTCACATGTATTACCCCTTCGAATCCTCACCTCCTCCTTGGAGGTAGGTGCTGTTATTACCCTCATTTTTATAGGGGAGGAAATCAAGGGCTGAGGAACGCTAAGGAAGTTGCCCCAGGTCACAGGGCTGGGAAGCTGTAGTGCTGGGACTCCACCCCACAGCTGATTTCAGAGCCTTTGCCCTGTCACAGTCAAAAGCTTGGGGTTTTTAAATCACATAAGATTAGAGTCCTACAAAAGAATCATTCATAACCTATAGTATATTTTGGAGTGTTAAGTGTGCGCCTAACAACCCACCGTCCAACTGGTCGACCCCAATGCTCCTGATTGCTGTGGAGCGCCTTGTGTTTCCCTCCCCAGGCCCCTCCCCTCATGCACCCCCCTGGAGGAACTACTACAGGGAATTTTGTGTTTATCATTCTCTCACCTCTAAAAAATTAGTATGTGACCACATAGGAATGTGTCCCTGACACTATGTCTCTCAAATAGGAAGAGATGCCAAAGACTTCTCTGCATGGGACAGCTGAGACCCAATCTCTGGCCTGGATACCTGGGCAGGGGGCAGGAGCGGGAGAGCTAGACAGAGACTCCTGTCGGGCTGTCCGTGCGGGCCCTCCCTGCTCAGGGCCCCAGAGGGCGTGGAGGGAGGGTACCTGAGATAGTCCCTCCGGCAGAGCTTCCGGCCCAGCTTGTAGTAGAGGCGCCGCCCCACCTCGCCCAGCCGGCACCCGCAGAGGTCACAGCTGAGGCAGTCCTCGTGCCAGTACTGGTCGATGGCCTTCAGGAAGTAGCGGTCCCCGATGTTCTGCTGGCAGCCGCCGCATGTCAGCAGGGACGGGGGGATCTGCAGCACCTCATCCACTGGCTCCCTGGAAAGAAGACCCCGCATTAGGGATAACCTCGGGAGGAGCACCGGGGTGAGGCATCGCTCTGGGCCAAACGGGACAGTTCCAGTTCCGCCAGAGGAGAAAGGACAGGGCTACATATCCGGAGGCCAGACGGCAGAGGGGCCCCGCTCGCTTGGGTCAGGACAGAAGAGGGCTAGGCCTTCCACCCTGGATGCTATGGAAGTAAGTGCCGGTGGTTCTGCACCCCCGCCCACAGCCCCGCACCGTTCTGGGCCCCTCTGCCCTCCCTTCTTCTCCTTCTTCTCCTTCTTCTTCTTTTTTCTTTTTTCCACCCTCCCTTCCTTCTCTCCTTCTGTCTCTTGCCATTTCTCCTTCTTTTTCCTCCTCCCAGGCCTAGACTCAAGGGCCCTGCTGAACCCCGCAGGAGGCACTCCAGGCTAGAAGGGTTGCTTGCTTCAGGGACAGTCCACTACCCAGAGGGCTCAAAATCTGCAAATTCCCTGTTGAATCTCCGCTCCATCCCACCCCAAACCCTTCCCAAATTCACAAAAAGCAGAAGTGAGGAAGAAGGAAGAAAGTGATCAAAGATTATCTTAGGTCGTTTTCTTGTTTCCCAAATAAAAATTCCATCAGGATATAATAGGAATTCTCATTACTATTTTTAAAATTATATATATATATTTAACAGAATTCCACATCCCATCCTCATTACTGAGTGAATCCTTGAAAAATCCCAGGTATTCAGGCCAGTGTCAGACTTATAAAGACACTAAGTAGACCTTTCTGCCTGTGAAAATATTTACTACAGCAAAACGGATTTGGACAAAGCTGATTTAGGAAAGAAAATGAGGAAGGGGTAACGATTATTTTCAAGAGAATAGAAGGCAATTAAACAGACTCCAAAATTTCCATCCAGGTAATTTCTAATAGCGAGCCTGTGAGATGTGTTCCTTCGTTAAAAAGTCACCACCTCTAGTTCATTTGGCTTCACTGGAATCTGAATACTACTCTTTTATATTTTAAAATAATTTCATCTGGCAAAAGAAAATAAAAGAGAGTGGAAAGAAACTATTCCAGCACCAACTGGGACATGGGAAAAACCTAATACCCATTAATTTGTAACAATTAACGAGTAAGTACTCTTTTGAACCATAATCAAACACAATTTTTTTAAAAAATCCATTATGTTTTTAAAAATGGACCTGCTTCCAACCATGGGATTCTCAAAGGGAGTTTTCTCCTCTGTATCTTGAGGGTATAAATCTGTCTCCTATTCCTAGCTGACACTGACTTGCCAGATGACCTGACTGGCCCCAGGGCCCACAGAGCTCAGCACCCATCATAATGAGGGACGATGAGATGCAGGTAATCAGCGTTGATCACACACTGACAACTTCAGGTGCCTCTTTCTAGAAAGCGCACACCTGGCTGAGTATTTAGGAATACTGAAGCCAAGTCCACACTTTGTAGACCAAGGGTCAGGGTCCTTCATAAGATGATCCCTTCTTAGAATTAGAAAATATGAAATACACATCAGTATTCTTTTAAAAACTCAAGGCTTTAAATAGTTTTAAGAATTCACTGAAGCCTGACTTGCTTTTCTTTGTTTCCAAAGGTTATACCTAAGGACTTCCATTCTCTCTTCTGAAAAATAATACCCCCAAGCATTTTCACATGCACCCACTCAGAAACGCATGTCTTCTCTTTCCATGGCCCACAGTCTGACTTCGGGCTTCCAGAAATACTCATGGAACGAACCTCGACCCCACTCAATGCCCTGGTGCTGATGCTGCCGACCATCTGTGGAAGAGAACTTGCACTTTGCTGGTGCAAAATTGCCTAGAATTAAAATGAACTGCTCTTGTTACTCACAGGTAGGTGGTAGTCTATGTTCGAGAGTTCTGGCTGGCTTTCTGTCTAAATGTTTCATTTGCAAAAATAAAATAAATGTTTCATTTGCAAATGCCTATAGGCAAACTTGTATTACTACATAGGAGATGCCTATAGTCATGACCCAAGTGGGCTTTGAATAAGTACACAATGAAGCATCTGGGAGGATAGTGTTCTGCAGTAGAAATGTGAAGCAAAAGAGCCATTGTGATGGCCCAAGATGAGATAGGAAAGGACAGGATAAATATTGGCTCCATCTAGCTTTCCATAATTAATGATCATATCACATTATCTTTCATGGATGTTCCAACATAATGAATGGGTGGGATTCACCCTCAAATAAATATATTTTTTAAGATTTTATTTATTCATTTGAGAGAGAGAGAGAGAGAGGCAGAAAGAACACAGGCAGAGAGAGAGAGGCAGAGGGAGAGGGAGAAGCAGGCTCCTCACTGAGCTGGGAGCTGGACATGGGGCTCGATCCCAGGACCTGGAGATCATTACCTGAGCCCAAGGCAGACACTTAACCATCTGAGCCATTCAGGCACCCCTCAAATAAATATTTTATATTCTCCTGGAGTCTGTCCTGAATCTTACACCTGAATATCACTTTGGCCTGGATTTCTGGGACCCTTTCTCAGCAATTTCCAATAAAAGAAGGGAGTGGGAGGTACTACAGTAATTTCCCAATTAGCTTGTCCATCTGCAGATAGACCCCGTCTCTATGGGGCATACGGTGAAGTGAAGGATGAGCGGGCTTCAGGAGGTACCTGCTATACTCTGAGGCTAGGACATTTCCATTTTCTTATCTTAGTGAAAAAGCACAAACTTTGAAAAGAACAAACCCCCTTCAGGGAACTGAAACCTCCAGATTTATCTTCTAATAAAAGGATTAGTGACTAAGTTCTGCTGATCGAAAAGGCATTAGGCACCAATTGATTCCATTCACTCTCCTTCCATTACCATGGTCTTGCCCAGGCTCTGAAAACTCAGGGCTGAAGTTGTAATTCTAGGTTTATAAAAAAAGTGTGCAAACCACCTTTTAAACCCGGTATCTGCGGAGATATGTTCTTTTTAAAATGGATATTATTTTTCTCCTGAGCATTTATTTGTTGAAGGAAGCTGTGTTTTCTTTAGAACAGACCTGGCCCCTTATAGAACTGGGGTCTGAGCCTTCAAGATTGAAGAGTGATGTTTATGTTCTCCCTGGATCATGGTGCTTCCTGTATTTTATAAGAGCATGCTGAGTGTTTATGCTGGTAACTGAGGGTAAAGCCCAGGTATATAAACACCATAGATGGCTGAAACTAGGGGAGGGAGAGACTTCAATCAGGAAAGCACAATTCCTTTAAAGCAGGAAAAGAAAAGAAAAGAAGAGAAAACAAATGCCTCTTAAAAGCACAAATGGACAAGTCATTAACCAGCCCCTTTGGTCTGTGTAACAAATCCCTTCAAAGGATTAGATGGGGACTTCAAAGGAATAAAAATTCTCAATACCAGACAGCTAATGAATCTTAAAAGGGCATTTGCGCTGACGGGAAAATGATATCTTAAACAACCCTTTCTCCCCTTGTTAATGCTAAAGAATGGGTTGGAGGTATAGGTTGGGAACAGGGGAACATTCCAAACCAGCACAAGGCTCAGAAAAGAAATGCGGCAAATGCTCATTAGAGCTCTTATTCCCTGACCCCAAACCCTTTTGAGACTGTGATAAATGCTTTGAGCCACCGCTCTCCAGAATTCACCTATACACAAAATGGTGCACTAACTTTTGAGGTTCGCAGGCCCCCATCAGTGGACCCCAAGGGAGGGGGTACCTGTACCCAGATTAACTCCGGATTTAGGGGCTCGAAAGTCTCCGGATGCCAGAGAGAGCTCCTAGGTGGACGCTCGGACCCCCTCACCCGCCCGTCCCCGGCGCTGCCGGCAGCCGCTCCACCTGCGCTCCTCGAAGGGGCCCGTCGGGGACTCGGGAGGCCTCCACTTGGAATGTCCCCCTTTCCAGGATCAAGTGGACAAAGGGAATGGGGACCGAGAAAGCGAGAGGGGAGAAGGGAGCAGAACCAAGCCCGGAACGCTCTCGGGACTGCACCTGCGCGCCTCCGAGCTCCCCGGGTGCCTGCTCCCGTGTAAACTTTCTGGCCCGCGGTGGCTTTGAGGTGCGTCCCAGGTAGCCCGGAGGGGCCCGCAGAGGTGCCAGGCCGACCCCCTCTCCCTGCCGCCGGGCGCGCAGCCCCTCTCCCTCTGCCCCCGGAGCCGCCCGCGAGGAAGCGGGGAGCCTCGCGCAAGGCAAAGGGAGCCAAGGGCATGCGGCGGGCGCGCACCTGGAGCCTGGTCGCCCTCTGCCCTCGCCACCCCGCAGCCCCGGGGCGGGAGGCCGTGGTCACCGTGGGTGGCAGGGGCAGGGGAGCCACACTTACTCAGACGGGTCCAGGCTCTTCCTCTCGATGGCCGAAGACATTGGGGAGGGAGGTGGCGTGCCAGGCGGCGGGGGCGCTCCCTTTGTGGCGCGGGGCTGGCCGGCTGCCGGGGCTCGGACCCCCTCGGGTGCTCGGGCGCCGCCGCCGCCGCTCCTGCGCCGCCTCTTGCTCCGGCGCTCCGGCGGCGAGCTCGCCCCTCCGCGCTCAAGGACAGTCACCGCGCTCCCTTCAA
>LNAC01000137.1:3041134-3062798 GCA_002007465.1 Ailurus styani
TGCTTCCCTCTCTCTCTGCCTGCCTCTCTGCCTACTTGTGATCTCTCTCTCTCTCTCTGTCAATTAAATAAATAAAATCTTAAAAAAAAAAAAGGACATTGAAGGGCTTGGAGTTTACAGTAAAAGGTTGGTGGTTGAAGTCAGAAGTGAATTCCTGATCACTTCATTTTCCCTGTTCAGAGACAATCCTCACTGACTCTTTACAACTGTAAACCAGAATTTACTATTGTCTGCATGCTTTTGTCATTTTCTTGTCTCCCTGTGTCCAAGGTTGGATCCCTAGTGGGTATAACTAAAATGTGTGTGTGGGAGTGTGTGTGTGTGTGTGTGTGTGTGTGGATGTGTGTGGCCAAGGAAGTCCTAAGAGCAGCTTTGGGTTCAAGTCAAGGCCTTCAGTGTATAAAAAGATAGTCTCCTGATCAGACCCTTAGCTTTTAACCAAAGCAAACAAACAAAAAACAAAAACAAAAAACAAAAAACAGGGCGCCTGGGTGGCTCAGTGGGTTAAAGCCTCTGCTTTCGGCTCAGGTCATGATCTCAGGGTCCTGGGATCGAGGCCCGCATCGGGCTCTCTGCTCAGCAGGGAGCCTGCTTCCCCCTCTCTCTCTGCCTGCCTCTCTGCCTCCTTGTTATCTCTCTCCCTCTGTGAAATAAATAAATAAAATCTTTAAAAAAAAAAACAACCCTAGACATTTTAGGCAAGCCTAAATTATGTGATAAATATGTAACTTACCGCTCTATAATCAGAAATGAAAATTAACCTAAAGGTCAGGATTAGCAGTTTGCCTACTTATAGCCAGTCCGTGTAGTGGTTAAATGCCAAGGACTACCTGGGTTTCACTTGGACCCTTATCAGCTCACATGGCCTAGGAGAGTTACTTAATATGAGGAGACGGTACTGGGTAGTTGGTCTAGAGTCAGTCCACCAACCATCTAACCCACTGTTTCCCACCTGTGTGAACCTGGGCTCACAACAAAAATTGAAACTCCCCAAATCCTCATCTGTAAAGTGGGGATGCCAGAACCTAGGGCATCTGTTGTTGTGAGGATTAAATGAGTAAATGCCTGCAAAGTGTGGCACATTAACTTATAAGGCAGTGGGAGTGATAACAGATAGGAGATTAAATGCATGGAATGCACTCAACATATATTAAATGCACATAAAAGGCAGCTGCTATGTTATAGCAAAAGACATCATTGGGAGAGTTTAAAAAGTCCTTGAATACAGCAATTCCTCTGGGTATTTATCCAAAGAAAATGAAAACACTAACTTGAAAAGATTATATGTACCTCTGTGTTCATTGCTGTCTTCTTTACAATAGCCAGGATATGGAGGCAACCTAAACGCCTATCAGTGGGTGAATGGATAAAGAAGATACACACACACACACACACACACACACACACACACACACACACAGGATTATTATTCAGCTGTAAAAAAGAATGAAATTTTGCTATCTTTGACCACACGGATGAAGCTTGAGGGCATTATGTTAAGCGAAATAAGTCAGAATGACAAATTACATATGATCTCACTTATATGTGGAACCTAAAAAATAAAAAACAAGCTCTGAGATACAGAACAGATTGGTGGTTGCCTGAGGGGAGGGAAAGGGGTAGGCGAAATGAATACATGTGGTCAAAAGGTACAAACTTCCAGTTATAAAATAAATAAGTCCTGGGGTTATGATGTACAGAGTGGAGAATGTAATTAATAATACCGTGTTGCATATTTGAAAATGGCTAAGAGAATGAATCTTAAAAGTTCTCATTGTAAGAAAAAAATGTGTAACTGTGGTGATGGATATTAACTAGACATATTGTGGTGATCTTTTGCAATATATGTAAATATTGGATCATCTTGTACACCTCAAACTAATATAAGGTATATGTCAATTATACCTAAATACAAGAGGTATTATATTGTCAATTTATGTCAATTAAATTGACATAATTATAATTGACAAATTATGTTGTCAATTTATGTCAATTATAACTCAATAAATACAAAGAGCTTGACATTCAATTTGGACGTGAAATGGGGTTTAAAATAAGAACTTCCCACCCGGGTGGATGGGTTATGGACATTGGGGAGGGTTTGTGCTTTGGTGAATGCTGTGAAAGATGTAAGCCTGATGATTCACAGACCTGTACCCCTCGGGCAAAGAATAAAAATAAAATTAAAAAAAAAAAAAGAACTTCCCACCCAAATTTAAAAACAATTCCTTTTTTTTTTTAAAAGCAAACAGAGCAGGGTCCGTTCACCTCACTTCTATTGCTCCTAAACATACAAGCATTTTCCATTTCAGTGTTCACTACCTTGGTGAGTAGATATGTTTGCATGTGCTTGCTTCTGTTAAATCTGACAAATTACCACCTTCCTTGTTACAGTTTTGTATGGGACTCAAGTTAGCTGTTAAAATAAATATATCCTTGAGGTAACCTCTGAACCACCAACTTTTGGGCATAAAGTTTTCCTTTTAATAATATGCTTCTGTTTTGACCCCAGTATGTAAAGAAAGAGATTACTGCCTATGACTTTGGGTCAGTTTCTTATCTTTCACAACTCTTTGGGGAGAACTTCCTTAGAGAAAGTGAATATTTGAAATGGTATCTTAAGATTTCAATTTCACACACAGTGGTTGTAAGAAATAACTGCCTACCAGTGGGATTTCATTTCTATTCAACGGGCAATTAAATTGCCCAAATTTAAGCTTAACATTTAGAATCAAGTCTCAAAATGTGTTTTTATTATGAATAATTTTAAAGCAATCATGACCTTATTGTATCTTTCCATAGCAAACCTTATGCCTCCTGCAGAAGAGGCAATTCGATAGTTTTTGAGAGTTGGGGAAATCTGCACTTGATCCCTAGCCTGCGGGGTTGCAATTTAATTCTATCTCCCCATCCCCACCCCCCACTCCTTGCAAATCTTGAATACCTTAAAATTTAGAAATTTTAATTTCTAAATTAAAATTGAATGTGAATGTCGGAGGAAGACCGGAGGAGTCTGCATGATAAATCTGACCCCAGATGGATTACTTTTTTCCTGTTGGCATTTTCTATTCTTTTTGCTTATTACATTTACAATTGTTTTCTAGGGAAGAGCAGTTTCAAGTGACTAAGGCTACATTTCTTTGCTAAAATGGACTTCTAATAGAAATGAAAATGCAAATGTTATTGGAAAAATGCCAAGAATGACAATTTACTTCTTTTATTTCTTTTCCCCAATCGTTAGAAGCTAAGTTGTATCCCATGCCTGTTAGTGGTGACATTCACATATAGCAACAAAAATAAAGATTTGTCTTAACCTGGCTTCAGTTCCCATGCAAAAGTCTTTAAACTACTCCTTTGTCGCAGACATCTGGCTCCCAAACTCATTTCAGGACATTTCCGCTGGTGGATATGTTTTCATAGAATGTTAAACAGATTAGTAATCTTAGTGATAAATAAATCAGGTTTCTTATATAGTAGAAAACATCCCAAAAAAGTCTTAAAAAATCCATTTCAACTGAGGCTCAGTAGAATGAGCGTAGGTGTGAGACACAGCTCGGCTTCGGCTGTTTGTCAGCTGTGTGATTTGAAGGAAGTTACTTCACCTCTCTGAGCCTCAGTTTCTATATCTGTTGAATGTCAAATATCTGTCAGTCATAATGCTCAGCACGGCTGGCGCTAGGGTGAGGTGGCTGCCATGCCTGTTCACCTCATGGGAGTTTCAAGAGGATTCGATAGCGTCATGTGTGGGAGAATGCTTTGCATGGTGATGGTGCACAGTAAATACTAAGAAATGATACTGTTGTCATTACCCCCATCTTCCAGAAGTTAAGGGCACTGGATCAGGAAAAACTAGCTGGTCTCCCAGCTCGTCAGGACAGCCGCCGAAGAATGCTGAGGCCAGAAGCTGCAGGAAGAGCTCAAGTGTGTGTAAGACATCAACCTGCCTCAGGCGTGGAGGGGACCCCATCTTTCAGCCAGGAGTGCAGGACTGTGCCCATTTAGGTTCCAGACAAGCTGCTGACAGCTTCATTGCTTCTCTACTACATTGCCTGCCTCAGCTGCATCCCTGATTTTATCTATCTGATTCTCCCCCTTCCAACAATTCTAGATCCACTTTTAAAGCTAAGACAATCAAGTGCTGAATCATTGCCCCCAAATGTCACAATCCCACAGCAAGGTCTTGGCAGACTTAAGCTCCTAGCATGTTCTAGAGGAAAGAACCTCAACAATGTGATTCCTTGGCTTGCTTTTGGGAGCAGTAGGGGTTCAAAGGTGCCCCCCTAGCCGGCTTTGGCTGCCCCTGCGCCAACCACGGCAGCGCCGTATTTGTTGATCTTTGACATGCTGCTCCACCTCTCTGGACTTGGGTTGCTGCATCTGTGGGCATATTTGGAGTCCCTATCTCATGGAGCCGTTACGATGATCCTGAGGAATGAAACACATAAGGTGCTTGGCAAGGAGACTGGCACATAGTAAGTTTCCAAGGAAGATTTTCCTTGTAGGGAGAGATTCTGGTTGTATAATACTTGAACACCCATTGGTAATTCAGGCCCTTTGAGGGGCAAGGCAAATGAGACATAGAGTCAACGGCTCTTTCTTTCACGTCTGCCACCAACAAATCCTCCCCCACCTTGGGTACTGGACCCTGACCTTGTTTGCTGCTCCGAGTGAACGCGGAGAGTCAGAGCTGGATGAGCTGAGTTACTGAGCTGTCCATGTGCTCTTTGTTCATACAAGTTGTCAGCCTCCTGCGGGGAGGCTGCCCCACCTGAGTGACACACGGCAGGGCCTGGCATTTGGCACCTTTGAAGTCCAAACTCCTTCCTGTGGTCTAGAAAGCCGTATACTGTCTAGTCCCCACGTCTGTGACCACGCAACTCCCTCCCACTCTGGGTTCGAGCCACGCTGACGGTTTTTTCTATTCCTTAAAACAAACCAAGACAATTCCTTTCGGAGGGCTTTTGCACTTGCTTTTTCCTCTGCCTGCGATGTTCTTCCTCCGGATCATCCCATGGCTCCCATGTACTTCATTCAGGTCCCCGTTCGAATGTTTCATCCTCCTAAGGGCCTTTAAAAATTCCGCTTCTCATCGTTCTTCATCCTCTGTGCTGCTTTATTTTTCTTCCTGGTATCATCATTACTTCCACTTTACTACACATATATTTGTAGATTCTTATGTGGGTTTTTTTTGTTTGTTTGCTTGGGTTTTTTTGGCCTTTCTTCCCAGCTAGAATGTCAACTCCATGAAGATAGAATTCTTTATGACTTGTTCCCGGCTGTGTCTTCAGCACCTAGAATGTGCCCAGCACATGGGAGCCCTCAATAGATATTCACTGAGTGAATGGATNCCCCCCCCCCCCCCCCCCCCAGCCAAAGCATGCTTGCTCCATGCTCTCTGGGGAAACATTGAGAAGGAACTTAAAAATCTTGTCTTCCTCAAGCATCACTTTTAGGAGAAGATAAGGTCTTGGATACCATTCAGATTTGGGCCCCAAAGTTGTTTTGGGAAAGAGATCGGGCTCCTGGCTTCTAGGAACCCTCAGATAGGGGTAGAGTCAGGGAGCGAGGGCACTCTTTGAAGCTGGCTTCTCTACTGCAGGGCTCCCCTGCCCACGAGGAGACGTGGCTATAGTGAACCAATGGGTAGAAAGCAGTCAATTACAGGAGAAAAGACACAGACTTGGGAGATAGACAGGCTTATGTTTTAGTCCTGGCTTTTTTAGCTATGTGGTCTTAGGCAAATTATTTGACAGCTCTGAGCCTCAGTTCCGTCACTTATAAAATGGGGATAATTATATCTTCATCACGGGGTTGTAGGGATAAAATGAGATCATGCATGTCAAATGCTTAGCATAGTGCTCAATGGATGGCAGCTATTATTAGAATTAATTAAGCAAAGAGAACCTCAGAAGAGGATAGCCAACCAGGACAGGGCTTTCTTGGCTGAACAGAGGTACGTGCCATTAGGTGGAATACGGTCTCAGCTCAAGCAGGGTGGAGCCAGCCTCTTTGCCCCAGGAACTGTTGCCTTATCTTACCTGCTCTGGTGACCCCATTAGACAGATGGGTGGGGCTTACAGGCACTGGGCTCAGCCTCACTCTCAGGAAAACAGCGTGAAGAGATGGCATCAGGAGCCTGTCCTGGCCACTAGCTCTTCAGAGTTGGGGGTCTCTGGTCTGAGGCCTCGCATCTAGACAGGCTTTCCACTGGAAGGAGAGGTGAGGCTGCTTCTGGGGAAGCTGTGTCTTCCGGCGCCAAGGCTAGCTGAGGGCACTAAGCCTGGCCGGGGAAGGCGATTTTGATCTTCCATTGGACTGCCAAACTAACCCATCTGGAATCCCATTTTCTTCATTGCCACCACCCTGCTTAAGAATTTGCAATGGCTCCCAATTGCCTGTGACCATCGACAAGAGGCCTAAAGTTTTGGGATCCCAATGCTCTCTTTGTTATAGAGGGACGAGGTGGACTAGAAGGTTGAGCTGCAATTTTGTCTTTCTAGCAGGTCAAGACCAGGCTCTCCATGCTTCCATTAAGGTGTGTGGTCCTGTGGTCCTGCCCACTCCATCCATTCAACTGTACATCCCACAACCGTGGCACCCGAACTTTCCTACCCAGCCAGGCTACTCCTCCTTGATCTCAAACATCCCACCCGTGCCCATTTTTATGCCCTGTCTTATCCTATTCTCTCTCTCTGCAATGTCTGCTTGGTCTGTGTTTCCAAACTTCAGTGCTCAAATAGTAGGGTGGTGAAGAATAAAGGTTTTGGAGAGAAATAAACCTCGTTTCCAGCCTCTGATTCCTAACCTACTACCTGGGTAGTTAATTTGAGGCAAATCTCTGAGCTTCAGCGCTTGCAACGATAAAATAGAGACAATGATAAATCTCGGATTCAAAGGAGTAACGGAGATGTTGTGTCCAGCAGGCAGAGCACTGTGCCTGGCACACACTAAGTGTTCAGTCAATGGCAGTCATTACTGCATACCTGGTCCTTTCTGCCTCTTCCAGTTGGGTCCATGACCCCAGACCTAGCTCAAGCTACATCTTTACCCTGGAGTTTTCTCTGTCCCTTGAAGTTCATGGTGGCCACTCCTGCCCTGAGTTCTCATGGCTTTTAGCTTTGGGGCCGGGTCAAGGTGCTCATCAGACTTGGCCTCGCAGAGCAATGACTTCATGTGTGTGTAGTGTCTGGCCACCTCGGGAGTAAAGAAGCCATGATTTTCATTTTCACCAGCTTCCAGTAATTCCTTTGGATTTAAGCCTTCAAATATCACATCGATGTTAATCAATTTCCCAATTCCTAGATTCACATGGACATTGAGAAAGGTGTGAGGGTCTTTACATTGGAAACGAAAGTATCCCCAGAATCAATACTGAGGATGGCCCATGCTTTATTAGTCACGGACCTCTTAAAAACCCAGTAACTAGGGCACCTGGGTGGCTCAGTGGGTTAAGCCTCTGCCTTCGGCTCAGGTCATGATCTCAGGGTCCTGGGATCGAGGGGCACATCAGGCTCCCTGCTGAGCAGGGAGCCTGCTTCCTCCTCTCTCTGCCTGCCTCTCTGCCTACTTGTGATCTCTCTCTGTCAAATAAAAAAATAAAATCTTAAAAAAAAAACCTAAACAAACCCGGTAACTAAAGCTATAAAACTCTTAGAAGACAACCTAGGGGAAAATCTACATGATGTTGGATTTGGCAACAAGTTTTTAAATATGACACCAAAAGCACAGGTGTCATATTTTATTTCCAACTAATTTAATCATTAAATTAAAAATAGATAAATTGGGCTAGGTCAAAGCTAAAAACCTGCATACCTCAAAGGACACTACCAAGAGAGCGAAAAGGCAACCCGTGGAATGGGAGAAAATATTTGCAAACCTTATAGCTGATAAAAGGTTAATATTCAGTATATAGAAAGATGTCCTATAATTCAACAACAAAACCCCCAAATAATACAATAATAGGTAAAGAACTTGAAAGAGTCATTTCTCCAAAGAAGACAGACAAATAGCCAATCAGCACGTGCAAAGACGTGCAACCTCACTAACCATTAGGGAAATACGGATCAAAACCACAACGATACCACCTCACACTCACGAGGACGACTCTTACCCCAAACCAGAAAAGACCAAGTGTCGGTAAAGATGTGGAGAAAGTGGAACCCCTGTGCACTGCTGGTGGGAAGGAAAAATGGTGCAGGTCCCGTGGAACGCAATATGTAGGCTCCTCAAAAATTAAAAACAGAATTACCAAATGACTCAGCAATTCCACTTTTGGGTATATACTCCCCCCAGTATTGAAATCAGGAACTCACGCAGGTATTTGTATGTCTGCTTTCATAGCGGCGTTATTCCCAGGAGCCAAAGGATGGAAGCAACCCAAGTGTCCATCCACAGATGAATGGATTTTAAACAAGCGGCACGGGCGTCCAAGGAAATAGTAGTCCACCTCAAAAAAGAAACTCCGCACACAGGCTATAACTTCCATGAACCTTGAAGATGTTCTGCTAAGTATAAGAAACCAGTCACAAAAGGACAAAGACTGTATGACTCCACTCACGCGAGGCACCTAGAGTCGTCGGATTCATAGAGACAGAAGGTAGAAGGGTGGTTGCCAGGGGTTGAGGGGGAGAAAGAATGATTTTTCAATGGGTACAGTGCTTCGGTTTGGGAAGATTAAAAAAAAGCTCTGGAGATGAACACTGGGGATGGTTGGACAACAGTGGGAACGTGCTTCCTGCCACCGAACTGTGCCCTTGAGAATGGTTAAAATGCTAAATGCTATGGTATGTCTATTTTACCACTAAAAACACGGGTCAAAGTTCAAAGCCACCTTAGGCACCCATCTGGGCTAACATGCAGGATTTTACCTACTATTTCAGGAAGCTCACAACCTTCTCGGCCCCATCCGTGGACCTATTTAACCCCAATGTTATGGCGAAGCCGATCCCACGTATCCTGAGATAATCTTCACTTGCCCGGTGGCCATCCCTGCCCACTTAGGTCTCTGTCTGTGGTGTTGGTCCCTGCCTTCCCAGCGACTTTCTTTGCAGGAGCCCACTTGGCTCCAAGGAAAGGGGGGAAAAGGATGCAGTCTGTTGTTTGGTAAAACCACATCTTTAAAGGAACTCAATGCTTAAATAGATATCTATCTGCCCTCTCCTCTGAGAAGCCGTCGGTTAGAATTCAACAGGCCGGGGCTCCAGCTTGGGGGGCAGTGGCAAGAGCAGGGGTGGGGTGTCTCGTGTAAGTAGAGCATCTTGAATGTTCCTTCAGGACCTTTCCAAAGGACCCGGGGGCTGCTTGGGGGACAGCTCAGCTCGTCTCAAGCTTTCAGGCGACAGCGCTTCCTATCATGCTGCAGAAGGCCGCCTTGGGTCATATCTTGCAAAGAAAGAGCTATTAAAAAATATTCCATTTGTATTTCCTGCGTGGCCCTCCATCTGGAAATATCTTTTATCTGGCAACTTTTGCAAAGCGAACTGAATCTTGAAGGAGGTCCTGGAAGGTTTATGCTGGCTTCTCTATTATTCCAATAAGTCATTTCCATCCTAACCTTCACAAGGGCCGAGTAATCGTGACTTGGTCTCAGAAACAGGACTGGCATGGGATGGCAGCAAATCTTGCAGGCCCGGAGGCGTCTTTTTAACCCTGAAAACACCCACTCGGAGGGCAAGAGCAAAATCTAGAAAATTATTATACACACTCTCTCTCCGCCCTCGGTTCTTCAAGGATACCCCCCTGCCCCCACCCTCCATGACTAGATTAGGACCCCCCATTGTCTGATTTCACTCCTAGTCTGGATGGCAATTTGTAATCCCACATTTGGGGGCTGATTATTAAGGTGCTGTCCAGCGCCTTCTGCTCGGAATTGAATCCAAGAGCCTCGCTTAGTATCCAGCACTTAATAAGTACCCAGTAAACAGGTACTAAAAGAATGAGCGCATGAACAAGTGAATGAATGAAACTCACCTTACCTGCCTCTCCACCGGTTATTTCAAGTCCTGGTTGGAAAATGTCTCCTCAAACTGTTGTTACTGAAAGAAAATGACAGGAACCCTCTGGAAGAGAGCTAGAAGCAGAACGAAGAGAGGGAGGGAGGGAGGGAGGGTGGGGAGGAGAGGTCTTTATCGTCAGTTAGAGAAAGGTTTCCACCGGTCCTTGATAAAGTAGGGACAAATGCCCCCAGGGCCCTCTGAGAGCTGTGTGTCCTTGATAGTGGGGCCGGGTGGGCATCAGGGCGAAGGGATGGATTCTAACGGTTTCTTCACTGGTTGAAAAGGCGGCTTCCTGCCCAACTTTGTTTTTCTCTGTTATGTACCAGCTGAGCCTATAAATGGGAAGGAGTGGCCAGCTTCTCCCAGCGTGTGGGGTTGGGGGGTGGGGCGGCTGGTGCATCAGGAACTGTGGTCTTTCAAGTTGGGTGCTCTGGCCGGTCGGACATGGCCAGGGTTCTGCCCGTGTCTCACACGTTGTAAATCTCACATCACTTTGGGTCACAGAAATCCTCCCCCCACACCCAAATTAGAAAAGGCAAGTAGCCAGGTTCCCATCTGATAGGGGAGGAAATGAGGCCAAAGCCCTTCCAAGTCTTAATCCTGCTGAACCTAGAGGGCCCTTGGACACTTATTCATTGGACCCTGGCATTCTTGCTCAGAAGAAGGTCTTTTGAGAATTCATTTTTCAAGAGGAAGTGTTTCATTAGGCAAAAATCTACTCAGAGGCCATATTAATTACATAGTAAGTAGATTTTGTGGGATTTGTCTTTTGAGTAATTTAGACAAAAGATTACAGTTAGGGATAGATGAGCCTGCTGCTGCCAATGATAGCTACTTTTTATTGAGCACGTATTATGTGCCAGGCATTTTATACGTTTTATCTTATTTAATCCTAAGAACAACCTTCTGAGATCAAAGGTAGTAGTACCCCATTTTATAGGTAAGGAAACTAAAGGTCAGAGAAGTTCAATAACTAGCTCTGGGTCGCACAACTACATAAGGGCAGGAGATGGGATTTGAACCTAGGTCTTCTGACTCCATACTCTCACTCTTACTCACCATATCAATGTTTCCCAGATTTCCGGCATTTGCTTATGAACTACACATGTCCACAGGCCCACACCAAATTTACCAGATCAAAATCTTCAAGGGCCTCAGAGAGTCATTCTCTGGACACCAATCTAAAGTAGACTTTTCCCCAGGCACCAACACACCACTATTTTATTTTCATCATTATACTTATCACTACCTAGTATTTTCTTATTTGTGTATTTGCTTATTGTCTTTCTTCCTCCCTGAGTGCAGGGACAAGGTACTCAAAGTTTTATCTCCAGACTGCTAAATAGAGGGTAGTACCTTGTAAGTACTCAATACATACTTATTGAATAAATTAGCTGACATAATAGGTATGTCTACTAACATAATATGATAATAAATAATAAGTTATATTAAGAAGGATACGGAGTCTGGAGCCAGGTTCTAGGGGAAGAGAATCATTATTACACACCAGCGTGTCCCAAGGCTCGGGGATGTGGAAATGTTGGCGCACAGGCCATATATTTGCCATCCCGGAGAAAGAAACCCAGTCCCAAGGTAATTAAGTGCTAGGTGACACAGCAAGTCAGTAGGAGAGTCAGGCAAAATGTAGTCCTTTCCTTCACGGATCTTTATCTTTTCCTTGGGAAGTCAAAATGAATACCTATGTGATGGGAACCAGTATGTGATTGAGGAGCTGACCAGAAATGCAATCTGATTGGATTAAAGAGAAATTAAAGTGGGAACAGGAATGGAAAGCTTTCTGGGGGAAGGAGAAATTTAGTTACCCCTTGAGTGAATATCTGGGAATTTCCTTTGTGTCAGACTTATACTCTGAGCTTTACCTAGAGTGGGTAATTGCTTTTCCTTTGCAACACCCTAATGAAGTAAATAGTGTGATCACAACTTTGTGGATGAGGAAACTGAGTCACAGAAAGGCTAAGAAACTTGATCCCGGTCACAGAACTATAAGGACCGAGTAGGGATTAACAACTAGGAATTCCAAAGCCAGTTCCCTTCCCTTCACCAAGCCGTATGCAGAGCAGGTGTGCCCGGAGAAACAGCCCGAGTAAGGGTCTTGGCATGGGGTAAGGAGTTGGCGCTGCATTTCTTGGGTAGCGATGGAATAATGGCAGGTTCAGGTTTTCTTTCGATATTTTTACCATCCAACACAGCAACCTCTTGGCCAAATGCATCACACCTGAGCCGTGATCGCAAGCAACTCAAAGGTTTGTTACTGACTCTGGTGTTGGCAAAGCTGGGGGAGTCCCTGGGTGAGGGCCCAGCAACAGGAGGACTCCTTGACACCTGTGGGGAAAGAGAGCCTGATCCTGGGGACACAGACATAGGACAGGAATCCACCTGTTGAAAAATACCAGGAGGGCAGATTAATTTCAGGCTGGCATTTGTTAATCTGCTTGTCTGTAGGCTGTACCCATTTGACGTAACCTGCTCAGTATGTCAAGTCCCCTTGCTGGAAGAAGGGCCCCCTGGAACAAGGTCACGCCAGCCTGCAGGACATCCAGTTCTTGGGGAGTTCAGGGTATCTTGGTATCAGGGTATCTTGTGCAAAATTTGGTTTGGGTTTGGTATTGCATTTGTGGGGCTATTTGGATGACTTTGTCTTCGTTATTTACCCATATAGAGCAGGAAGGTCCCCTAAGGGCACGTGCTCCCAGGCAGCTAGCAAACCACCCGGAGCTAGTGTGTTACCTGCCATCTGGGCTCTTAGGGATTTTTGCCCTTCAGCGAAAGCCTCAAGGGCCGCCTCTGTTCATCACATGGGCCCATAGAACCTTGGACACTTCCTCTGCTATTTTCCTGGTGTAATCGTGTTGTGAGCCCTTAGTCCCAGTCCTTTAGCGCCAGATGTCATTATTATCTGCAGGGCTGTGGGTAGGAAAATGGCCCATCACCTCCGATTAGGGACTGGGACCAGCAGGGTCCCATCATGGGGCAGTCAGTAAATGTGTGGGAGGTGGTCAGAGTTAGCAGAGTGTGCGGAGGAGTTTGGCTACCAGGAGGGCGGTGTCTAGGGGAGGGGCACAGGGGGACCAGCTGCCCTTTGGGACTTCTAATCACTCACGTTTCTTAAGTATCTGGGCCAGCGTAGGGCCCTGGGTCTTGACATGCCGCACAGGCCTAGGAAGACACAAACACACCCATATGCCTTTGGATAATTGCATGATCTGGACTCATGGGCCAGGGACCAGACTTGATACCATCAGTCAATGTCCTGTCTATCTGGTCCTGGACAGCACACAGTAAGTAAGACCTAGGGGCCTCGACCAGTAGCATTCCTACTGGTGGTTTTGTGGGCCTTTGTCATGGGCTTGCGGTCCTTCAGCATGGTGCAAATAAAAGGGTAGCTTGTTTCTGGGGTCAGAGCATACCTGACATTGCGTGAGGTCTAGCCATTGGGATGTGGCCTTGACCATGTATACATACAGATTAACCTGGGGCTAGCTGTAAGCAGTAGGCTTGTTTTGGGAGGTCTGGGAGGGAGAGGCTTAGTCATAGTGGAAGTGGGGGTCATTGTACCCTGTGGGGAGGATGGGGGAGGAGAGAGTTATAACTCTGGGAGTCTGTCTGGTGTTCACCCCTTTCCAGAGTGTGGTACCTGATAAGTGAGGGATCCCCAAAGGGGAAGATGCCTGTGCTCCGGCAGGAGGCGGGTTGGCAGATGATGCGGGTAATGGGATTGTTATCCTCTGAGAAGCATTGATTGGCTGGGCCATGGTCATCGCCTGACTCCCGGACCAGAACAGCTCTTGAGCCATGTCCAGGTCACAGAGGCATGTGTTGATATTGGGAAGGCTGTCATGAAGGTCCACAACGCAGGAGCGCTTGAGGGGACATTGACCTAAGCGCGAGGCAGCCAGCTGGGCACGATAGCTGGGGCCAAGACAGCCTGGTGGGGGGCGCTCAGATGGCGGGACCACTCTCCTTTTTGTCTCTCTTGGGTACTGTAACGTGCCTGGCCTGTGGTGCTGCGGAAGAAGAGTTACGCGCTCCAGACAGGTAGAGATTAGACTGTGGGGGCCACACTGCCCAGGTGTCCTGGCACCAAGCGGCTCAGACCACGGCCAGCAGCCCCACCGGGCACAGCCGGCAAGTGATAACCTGAGGTTCGGCGAGAACATTTTTCAGTGTTTAGACTCTGCATCCAGGGCTGCCTTTTTTTTTTTTTAAAGATTTTATTTATTTAAAAAAAATTTTTTTAAAGATTTTATTTATGTATTTGACACAGACAAAAGGAGCCAGGGGAGAGCAAGCACAAGCTGGGGGAGGAGCAGAGGCAGAGGGAGAAGCAGGCTTCCCGCTGAGCAGGGAGCCCCGTGCGGGACTCGATCCTAGGACCCCGGGATCATGACCTGGGCCAAAGGCAGACACTTAACCAACTGAGCCACCCAGGTGCCCCAGGGCTGCCCTTCATAAGGCAGTGGGGCATCTTTACCCCCCAGCTGTGGGTGGCTGGCCTTGCTTCAGCGTTCTAACATGGGGGTAGATAACCTCAGGTATGCTATTTTAGAATAATGCAGAATAATACTTCGGTGTTTTGCCTTTCTCTGAGAGCCATGTGGTGACAGGTGTTAGTCCAGGTGCTGCCAGCACTTCCGTGTGAGAAGGGACTGAAATTAGCCAGTCTTAAAGCTATCCTACGTCCCATTATAGGGGGAGTTTGAAGGGATGGTGGGGCCTGCTCTCTGGGCTGGTAGAAAAGTAGTATCAGGGATTTTGCCATTCATTCTGTCTATGGCCGGTAGGTCCCAGGTGATTCTCTGCCTTGAGTCCAGGCACCCATCCTCCGTGGACTGAGCTCAGACAGGAAAAGGATAGAGTAATGGGGGCCCCAGGAACTGTGTGTGGCAGGCAGCTGAATATGGGAATCCAAGACCTGGAGCCTGGTTCTCACATCAGAAACAGTAAAGGCAAATGAGGGCATTTTATTCTAGGTGACGCGTCCCTAGGGGCAGGTATCAAGGGAGATAAGAGCAGTAAAAGGAAACTGATTCGGGAAACCCTGGGCCTTTTTGCAACTCTAAGAGAAGACGCATGGTGGTGGAATCCACAGGACTGTGGCGGGAGGGGGAGAGCCAGTAATAGGCATCTGTGTTTGCCATGGCCGGGGCCTCCTGGATGGCCCAGGGAACCTGGGGTAAGGGCCCATGATCATCAGTTTGCTACTGGGAGCGCACTTAGGGCTCCTCCACCACTCTGCTGGGAGTGGCATACTGCACCCAACTCTTTCTGCACAAGGATCCACTATTTCTGGGAAAGAAGTAGAGAATGGGTGGGACTGGTAAGTGCAGCTCCATACTGGGGGAGGCCTTGAAGGTCAGCCTCCAAGAATGTGCATTTAATGAGCCATTGATCCTTTGAAGACTTATGAGCAGGGCGCCTGGGTGGCTCAGTGGGTTAAAGCCGCTGCCTTCGGCTCAGGTCATGACCCCAGGGTCCTGGGATCGAGGCCCACGTCGGGCTCTCTGCTCAGCAGGGAGCCTGCTTCCTCCTCTCTCCTCTCTCTCTGCTTGCCTCTCTGCCTACTTGTAATCTCTCTCTCTGTGTCAAATAAATAAATAAAATCTTTAAAAAAAAAAAAAAAAGACTTATGAGCAGGGGAAGGATGTGAGTGGAGTTGCATTTGGGTTGGATTGGGATGGGAGAGGCGGGAGGTGGGGCTGCTCCTTGAGGACTTTCAACATCAGTGAAGGGCTGAAGAACAGAGGTATAGCAGGTGGACAAGGGCAGGAGGGACCCTGCATGGCTGGGCAAAACTTGACTGCAGGAGACAAGGGAGGAGCAGCCCAGGCAGCTCCAGAATCATCTAGAGCAGCCCCATGGATGGAGCACTTACTCCCTGTCACACTCATCCAGGTACTAATATATAGTATATTATTTATTTTCCAGTAAGCGTGTAGGGTACACATGGCTGGCCTCTTGCTCCTGCCCCATCCATACAAGCCATTCTCCATGTAGTTGCTAGAGGGATCCCTTTATAACCCACTTCACATCACCTCCCTCCTGTGCCTGAAGACTTTCAAAGCTCCCCTGCTGGCCCAGAGCAAGAGCCAAAACCTTATCAGGCCCTCCATGCCTGGTCCCACCCATCTGCACGTGCTCCCTCCCCCACCCTTCACCCCTCTACGTCAGCCACACAGGCCTCTTTTGTCATTCTTCAACCTCTAGCTTTAGGGCCTTTGCTCCTCCCCTCTTCCTGGAACACTCTTCCCTAGGTGTTGGGTCTTCTTATTAGAAAGGCCTTCCTTTACCACCAGAAAAAGACAATGCCAGGCCTGACCACTCCACTACCTTTCCCTTCACACCACATGTCACCATCTGACATGCTATATGTTTGTTTGCTGCCTTATTTTTGTCTAGCATCTCTCTCTCTCCCTCTCTAGGTTAGAGTTTGCCATTCAGGCATGAGCAATGTTTGTTGGATTCACATCTATGTATTTCTGGAACCTCGGACGGTTCCGGTCACGTATTAGGTGCCCAATAAATACCGAATGGATGGATAATGAGTATTATTATCCTGATTTGATGGAAGGGGGAGCTGAGGATCAGAAGGGGCAAGCAATTTGTCTGGGGGACAGCCAGTAGTGGCCAAAGCTAGGATTCAAGCCCAGAAAAGTCTGACCAGAAAGACTGTTCTTCTCCATTAGGGTACAGCACTCCCAAGGAGTTTTAGACCTTGGTAACCAAGAAACTATGTCTTTTGTTGTTGTTGTTTTAAGATTTTATATTTTAAGTGATCTCTACACCCAACATGGGGGCTTGAACTTACCACCCTGAGATCAAGAGTCACATGCTCCACCAACTGAACCACCCAGGCACCCCAAGAAACCAGGTCTTTAATCAACAGACATGGGGCACTTCTGGGGAAGAGCAGGTCTGGAAGGTGATGGGGGAAAAATGACAAATTCACTCTGGACTCTGCTTTCCTTTGAGTCCCGTTAGACATAAGCATCCATGGGTGGCCATTTGAGCATTTCCTGTAGGTCAGGTGCTATGTTAGACACTAAGGATTCAAAAATCAACAAGACACAGTCCCCATCATGAGCTCACCATCCAGGGGTGAAGTGTCAAGGGCGCACTTACTGAATTCATGGAGCAGGAGCTAACCACCAGCCAACCGGAGCACAGAGCTGAGCACACAGCCAGACTCTGGGCCAGGCCCTGGCTGAGCGGCAGCTTCTCACGACCCTGTTCACCTGTTCAACAGCCACTGAGCTCTCAGGCTGTGCCAGACAAAGTGGTGACATTAGAAATACAGAAATGGAGGGGCACCTGGGTGGCTCAGTGGGTTAAAGCCTCTGCCTTCGGCTCGGGTCATGATCTCAGGGTCCTGGGATCGAGGCCCACATCGGGCTCTCTGCTCAGCGGGGAGCCTGCTTCCTCCTCTCTCTCTGCCTGCCTCTCTGCCTACTTGTGATCTCTCTGTGTAAAATAAATAAATAAAATTTAAAAAAAAGAGAAAGAAATACAGAAATGGGTCAGATAAGGGCCCGTCCTCAGGAGCTCACAGAAGCAAGGAGGAGGCAGATACCTCCTTCTTATTGATTCATTCGCCAGCTAGGGAACGAGTGCCCACCATGTATGTGTCAAACATCCCTAGGCTCTGGGTGCACGACAATGAACAGAGCGGCCACTAGCCCTACCCTCAAGGGGCTGACAACTCATGGCAAGTCATGAAGTGGTATTACCAGTACTGTTATGAACAATAACGACAGTGACTAACAAAGCCCAAGTGCCAGCCACTGTCCAAGCACTTACAATTTATTTCATATATTCCTCATGATGACCCTGCGGTCGCCCCTGTTACTGATGAGGAAACCGAGCCTGCCATCTCCCTAAAGTCTATGATCTTCTGGGAGCTCAAAGGACAGCATCACTAATTTTACTGATAAGGTCAAAAAAGGCCTCCAGGAGATCGGGTTTTTCAGGTGGGATCTAAGGAAATACGGCTTTTCTCTAACCCAAAACACTGGGGCGAGAGCCTGGACCAATGAAAGCCCAGTACCCACTTTAGAGGCTAGTTGTGACACGTCCACAGGAAAAGACGGGTGGAACCCTAGCCCTGTGACTGACCCAGAGCAGATGCTTTCATGTGTGCGGCCCCCTTCACTGGTCCCCATGGTGGTAGGAATGCGTGACTGTCCCCATGCACCGTGGTTTTTTAAAGGTATCCTTCAAGTTATAACCTTCTTGGAGGCCGAGGCCTCTCCAAGGCACTCAGGTTACAGAATTCAAATCTGAGGGCAGCGCCCCAGGCCCTCTTCGCTGTGTAAGGTTGTGCAAACACACACACACACACACACACACACACACACACACACACACACACGTGTACACACGCACAGACTTGCTGGGGAGATCATGGTAAACACCAGCCCCAGCCAATCTTTTGGATTGCAATAGCTGAGTGGACCCCCTTTGTGGCTGGTGCAGAGGAACAAATTAGATGGTAAATTAGTAGTTCCCGAAGAGATTAGCAAGCACCCCACTCACCTAGCGAGGGTCTGAGTCACAGCGGAGGCTCTCCACATCGCTGCCTCTGAATAGATGCTGTTCCTCCCTCAGACAGAAGCTGGACTGCCCAGAACACCCTGGGGGGCGAGGGGGGGGGAGCCTGAGGGCTCATGCCCTTTCAGAATAGTTTTCTTTTCTTTTCTTTTTTTAAATATATTTTTTTAAGATTTTATTTTTATTTATTTGACAGAGAGAGAGAGATTACAAGTAGGCAGAGAGGCAGGCAGAGAAAGAGGAGGAAGCAGGCTCCCTGCCAAGCAGGGAGCCTGATGCGGGGCTTGATCCCAAGACCCTGAGATCATGACCTGAGCCGAAGGCAGAGGCTTTAACCCACTGAGCCAGCCAGACGCCCCTTTTTAAAAAATATTTTTATTTACTTATTTATGTGACACAGAAAGACACAGCGAGAGAGGGAACACAAGCAGGGGGAGTGGGAGAGGGAGAAGCAGGCTTCCTGCTGAGTAGGGAGCCCTATGCGGGGCTCGATCCCAGGACCCTGGGATCCTGACAGGAGCCAAAGGCACACGCTTAACTGACTGAGCCCCCCAGGTGCCCCCATAATAGTTATCTTTTAAAAGACAAATGTAGTGACCACTTCTGGCTCTCTGAAGGAGAAGTTCCCTTGCCATCCTGCGTTCATCAGAGAGTTGGTCCAGCCTACTCACCAGCCCACGATGCAGTCCTGGGGGCTTCCTGGATCCCATCAGCAGCCTGCCCCGCCCATGCCCTCTCAGCTAATGGCCCTGCTTCGCAGCTGTTCCTTCTCGGGAGGCCCTGGCACCCTAGTGCCCGCTGCCTGTGCCACCTCATCTCTCTGCCAGGACACCTGCACGCCCTTGGTCACAGCAGAGCCTGCTCCATGGCCCAGGGCTGAGGGGGTGTTTCCTTCTTCCTTCTGCTCGAGGCCGGTTGCGAGCTGAGCCTGTTGCAAACCCCCGGTTTGGAGCCCTGGGCCTGTCGGTGGCCCGCGTCATCTCTCCTATAGGGTGGAGCCTTCGCTCTTGCAGCGAGCTCTCACGCCAGACGTGCTCTGTGCAGAATCCCTAGGTCTTCGGGGGGTGGTCTTCTGCGCTGTGCCAAACAGCAAGCCCTGGAAGGCCCACATCCTGACTCAGACCCCCAACTTCTGGTTCATAAAGTAGAGAATACTCCAGATACACAGTTAGAACTGGCTCCAACAGACCATCCAAATGCAAGAAGCCATCTTTGACCTTGGTCATGCATCGCTCTCGCTTGCTCTCTCCCCGGAACCATCAGCCAATACTTACTTTTCCCTCTTGTTCAGGGCAGCACTGTATTTATTATTTCGGTAAAGGGACACTGCAGGCTCACACAGCCCTGGATTTGAAACCTGGATCAGCCACTTACCAGCCAGCCCATCTGGGTATGGGGTATGCAGTCTTTCTGACCCTCAGCACCCTCTAAAACAGGGACCTCTGTACCCACTTTGCAGCATTGCTGTGTGGGTTACATGAGATAATGCAAGGAAACGCTTGCCCAATTGCCCCCATTGCATAACGCGTGCTGTATGGGGTTCACCCAGCAAGAATTTCAGGGCCTGGGTTTGATCACCTCCTAATTAGATATTAAATTCTAAGCTGGTTCTTCTTTCAAACCCTTCAGGGCCCTGAACAATTACAGGCATAGAGACACCCCTCGTAAGGAGTTGAGCGAGCTGGATAAAGCGGACTCCTGTAGCTCCTTCCCCTTGCCTTTCCCAGCAGGCTCTTTATGAGCTGCTCTCCTGCCCTGCTTCCTGGATCCTGGGCTTTGGGACCACTTCAGGCTCTCCTTTCCTCGTGCTCCATCCCCTGGAGCTTGCCGATTCTTGAAGTCCTGGTGCGCACGTGACTGTTGGCATTCCCGAAATGGCTGCTTCCCCACCTGGGCCTTGTCTGTCAGCTCCCTCAGGCCACCGGCATGGTCTATCTGCTTGGGGCCAGGCCCCATCCCAGGGTGACAGCTCACCAGACCTCACCCCGAGTCTCTTCCAGCATTAGCAGCCCACCCTGGCCCAAAGATATCTTTTATAGCTGATCTCTGGCGGCATCTACTACCTTCCAATTAGGAGCTTGTCAACACCCTGGCCATCACTCTTCCTGCAGCGGCTGACAACACAGGCGCCCGTCGGGGCTGCTCTGGGAGAATGAAGCAAAATTACTTCCACGGTGGATGTAGTGCTGAGCACCAAAGTTGGAATCTGGGTGAATCTAAATATAGTCTAGCCCCCTTCTGCAATGTCTCAGCCTCTTCGAATCCGAAGTACCAAGCACGGTGCTTGGCATACAGTCGGTACTCAATATATGAACGTGCACGAACTGCAAAGGCCAAGGAGACGTTTTTTCACTAGTGGATTCCCAGCTCCATGCTTGTTGATACCCAGTTCAATTCCTCCTTGTTCGTGAAATTCAGAAAGTTAGCTCATGACTAATATTTCATAATGTTTGCTTTGCTTTATTTTTTTTTTTTTGAAAATAAATTGATACCAGAAAAGAGAGCTGCCTGGTCCTTTTGTCCACCCTCTTCTACTTTCTCTGAATCTTAGGATCATGGCGAAGCTATCTGACGTTCAGGGCCATTTTCAGAAACTGGAGCTGGAGCTATGACACAATCTAGCATTTTTCTTATCTGGCAGTGTGGTCTGGTGGTTTGCATGGCGGCTCTGCAAGTCGGAAGTCTGGTTTTCTATTTCTGGGGCTTAAGGGAAACCATGCGACAACAGTCTTTGCCGCCCCACTCACTCTTGCTTTCTCTTTCTCTTATTCCCTCTAATGAGCAGGACCTGGGATGGCTTAGCCACAGCAGTCAGTAGTTCAACAAGGAAAGGAAATGCACCGCCCTTCTGGCCCCTGCTTCAGCCTCTGAGGGGTGGTAGACAGAGGAAAGTTATAATCCAGAGACATGGAAAGTGAGGGTGGTACCCAGGAGAGGGGCTTGGGGCAGAGAGAGTACAAGGGTGCAGTGATGGCAGATGGGAGCACAGCAAACTAGACCTTTCTTCCTGTCCTGGCTGGGAAGCCTGAAACTGCAAGAGCCCTCGGGGGTGGGGGGGAGTGGGGGCTGGGGGGGGGGACCCCCCCCACAACCCCCCCCCCGCC
>LNAC01000137.1:3062939-3094766 GCA_002007465.1 Ailurus styani
GGGGGCTGGGGGAGGAGACCCCCCTCAACCCCCCTCCCCCGCTAAGGAGCACCCTGTATGTTTGGAAAAGGAGGTGAGAAGGAATCACCCCTGCTATGCCCTCCAGGGAGCAAATCCTCAGGAAAGGCCTCTGTGTCCAATCAGCCGAGCAGAGTTAGAAGCACAATGTCCCGGAATTCCACCGCACCCCAGACTTCAAAGTACATAGAGATTTGAACAGCCTTGAAATGGATAGAAAACTTTTGGCATTTGATCAAATCATCCCACTGGAACTATGCAAGTTCTGGGCTCTATCTAGAAAGAACAGGGCAAGCTGGGGAGGAAAGAGTCATTTAACATGCCATTTCCTTCCTCATTTCTACCCCACTGATCTGTAGGTCTCAATTCCTGCTACTGTAGTTGCTGTTTTAACAACCAGGAAGCTATGAGACCTTTTGGGTTATCTTTAGAGTGACACCCAGCAGAAGGTTTTAGGCCGAGCCTTGGGCTGGGCCATCCGATGGCATTTGTCACGGGCTGACAATTGCTTTGGGGTTCTGAGGGTTTTCTCTCTCCCAGGGTGGTTCAGACAGTAGGTTTTCCGGGTAAATGGTATGTGCATTATTCAGAGCCTCCGACTATGGTGGGAATACGGTCCTTTGTGAGATCCCAGGGGTAACACACAGAGAAGGCCAACTATATTGTATGGTTTGGGGTGTTTTAAAGAAAAAAAAGGGGACACCTGGGTGGCTCAGTGGGTTAAGCATTTGCTTTCGGCTCGGGTCATGATCCCAGGGCCCCTGAGTTGGGCTCCCCGCTCAGCAGCGAGTCTGCTTCTCCCTCTCCCTCTGCCCCTCCCCACCCCACTCCCGCCCACCCTCCTGCTCCTGTTCTCTCTCTCTCTCTTTCTCAAATAAATAAAAATCTTTTAAATAACCAAATAAGAAAAAAGAAAAAGAGAAAAAAAAACCCCAATCTCTCTGGAAGGGAAACACTAAGAAAAGGACACAAGCATTGCATGCAGTTAGAAAAACCTGGATTTGCATTCTGGCTCCGCCCCTTACTTGGGCAAGCCACTTCCTCTCTCTGCCTCTACTGTTCATCTCTAAATGGGGGGAGATTAAGACCCTCTTCAGGCCGTTGTAAGGATTTAACAAGATATAACTGACGGCACATAGTGAGTTGTGATTTATTGCCCCTCTGTCCTAAAGTGCACTCGGACACTTATTTTTTAAGTATTAAAAGACAGGTTTTCACTGTGGACATTTCTCTCCAGCCTGTTGGTGTTTATGGAGAAAAAAAAAAGAGAAAAAAAAAAACACCTTGCAATTGGCAAAGGCTATCAAAG
Source organism: Ailurus styani (assembly GCA_002007465.1). Taxonomy (NCBI): domain Eukaryota; kingdom Metazoa; phylum Chordata; class Mammalia; order Carnivora; family Ailuridae; genus Ailurus; species Ailurus styani. Next base: position 3,064,267 of record LNAC01000137.1, read on the forward strand.
TGTCAGAGCCCGTTTTAGGACAATGATCAAGACCAGCGATGTCTTCCCGTTAAGTGGAGCCTAGCAAACAAACGCTAACCAAGGAGCTCACACTGCTCCACTAGACAGCAGCAAAGACCCAAGCTCTTTTTCATTTTCTTTCTGATGTGTTTACCATCTTTACGTATCAGACAAGGTAGTTTACACTGGGTGCAGACATGTCCGAGCAAGTCTGGAGGACCCATGGGGCACCCTTTCCCCCCGAAGACTGAATTACTTGCAGGATCAAGCTCCCTGTCCCAAGGAGAGGCAAAGTTGAGTAACATTCATCTCATTCAAGGACAAGGGATAACAGTGGACAGAGGGAGGGCGGAAGTGTTTCTGAGGACAATTATGGCTCCCCCAGTGGAGTCCTAGGACAAGAGAGCTGTAGTAAAAGGGAATGAAAATTGAATCAAAGGCTTTTCCCTGAAACATCGGTAGGCCAGCAAGACACAAGGTCCTGAGGCCGGTTGCTTGTCTGTAAGCAAAATGGCCCTGATGGCTTCACCAAAATCCTTTAGAAAGGGCCTGTTTCAGTGGCCTTGGTTTCGGAAAACACTATCCAATCCCTTTTTCCTGGTTTCCCATGGAGTAACAGCTAAACTTTGTTTAGTTTTTATTTGGGGGCAATAAAAATATTAGTATTTTATAAGACTACAAAATACATCCAGAAAACATAGAAGCCTGATGCTCTAATCCACGACATCTCCCATCCAAGTACTAACCAGGCCCGACCCTGCTTAGCTTCCGAGATCAGACGAGATCGGGCGCGTTCAGGGTGGTATGGCCGTAGACGACGACATCTCTGAATCAAAGCATCTTGTATCTATTTGTAAGAGAGCAGATTATAACTGTCATAGATACTGGTATTTTGTCAAGATTCATTAATAGAGAATGGGGTAGATTATATACTGAAAATAATAATATGTAGAAGGAAGCGGGATCCATTGTTAAAGTCATTCACAGAGTCTCTCACACATCCATTCATCGAACACTTTCCTCGAATGCCTATTACATGCTGAGGCGGATAGCGATGTGTTTGTGTCCTCAGCGTGTATGAGTCCACAAAACATTCCTGGGGATTTGCTCCCCAGACTATTGGGGCTGTGGGGGGAGGGGTAGATAGGTCTGGAGCCCTCCCAAAGCGGGAACCAGGGGAGCCAGTCAAATCCCCCTGGGTTCCTACCTCCAAGCCTTTATTTGCAGGCTGCTGTGGTTTGGGACCACGATGTTCATCTGTAAAAGGAATTGTCTCAACCAAATGATTTCAAAGATCTTTATTTTGTTTAAACCTCTACACACTGAAGCTCTTAAGTCCTTATAAATAAGCAATAATGAATTATGAACCAGATCTATTAACAGCAGCTTCTAAAACTTCGGGATCCAGTTTGACAGCTTTAGCTGAGAGGCTTCTGAAACATTCTACCTCTTTCACCCCTCCCCTTTATTGCTCTCTGCGGCCAGATCCGGTGCTACTTTGCTTCAGGTCCTTGCTGCCCGGTGGATTTACAGGCCCAGAAAAGATAGCAAGCCTGGATTTCTAAGAGAATTCATCCGGTTTTAAATATAGGCTAACAATCCAAAAATATTTTTTAAACCCTGCCTAGACCAATACCATGTATCTTTAAAAAAAGGTTGGGGGCACTTGGGTGGCTCAGTCAGTTAAGCATCTACCTTCGGCTCAGATCGTGATCCCAGGGTCCTGGGATAGAGCCTCTCATGGGGCTCCCAGCTCAGCAGGGAGTCTGCTTCTCCCTCCCCACCTCCTCTCACTCATGCTGGCTCTCTTTCTTGAAAAAATAAATACATAAAAGATCTTTTTTAAAAACTTAAAAATTGAAAAAAACAAAAAATTCCAAATCAGCAGGCTGATTCTGACCAATACCACCAGTAAACAGACAATACCCAGCATGCCCCGCCTGAGCCATGCCCCAGGTGTGCTTGCCCAGCCCAGGAAGCAGGCGCAGAGAGGAAGCCCGACTCTACCTGAAAACAGATCAGAGAGGATGGAAGCTTTGGGGGCCGAGGGGCTGCCAGCCCATGTGATGCCTTAGGAAGACTTAGAAAAGGCTGCACCCCTTCCTCTAGGCCAGCTGACTGCACAACCACAACAATGACCGGTGCAGGAGTGCCTGTTTTACGGGCTGAGGACAGAACTGCCCAAGGTAGAGCGTCAAGGGCTCCCTCCATGCATTTAAAGTTACCATCAGAAGTTCAATGGCTGAGCTCTCCAGTATGCTAGCCACCAGTCGTCCATGGCTATCTAAGTTTATACTGAAATGAAATAAAACCAAAAGTTTCATCCCTCAGTCATACCAGCTTCACATTCAATGTTCAGTAGTTACGTGTGGCCAATGGCTACCATATTGGGCAGTGCTAATATGGAATGTTTCTGTCACAAAAAGTCCTCTTGTGTTCTTCTGTGGGATCCCTCTCAGTTCTATTAGTCACTTCTGAGTCTTGACCAGCTTACCTTCCTCACCTCCCTCTTGCTGCTCCCATCATGGGCTGCCCGCTCCAGCCCTCAGACCATTCATCATGTTCCCAATATTCTGGGTCATGTCCAATCACCCCACTTTTTGTTTGTGTGCTTCCCTCTGCCTAAAATGTCCCTCCTCTACCAATCACTACCCATCCAATGAAATCCTGCTCTCTCTTCAAAGGCCCAGGTCACATGTTGACTCTCAATATCCCCTACGTAGATACTGTTTTCTCTTGAGAGCTTCCAAAGATGCACGTTCATCCCACAGCACGATAAGCACTGATTCTAATCAGACTTTTGCCTCTCTTGTCTCACCTGCTTGTTGTGTGCCCTGGACGGTGGTCACCTGCCCTATTCGTCTCTGCGTCTCCAAGGCCTAGGTGAGAAAGACCCTCAGAGCCGCATCTCTGGAAGGAAAAGTTTCTGGAACACTATCATGAGGCTCTGTGTGTGACCACTGTGTAATAATATTTGTACATAAAATGCATTAAGCTTTGCAGGTGGTGCATTGCGTTCACTTTCTCTGAGCCTCGGAGCACGGGTAGATGGGCACTATTTCCCCCAACTCTCGGGTGAGGGAACACAGGCTTGGAGATGGGCGGTCATCCAAGATGACTCAGAAATGACCAAGCAACATTTGGCCAGAGGTCTTCCTGCCTCTGGTTTGAGGGAGTGGTCTGGGGACGGAGCCTGGAAGACCAGACTTGGCTTCACAGCGCTACAGGGCAGGAGCTAGGACCAGTCGCTCCAGGGAAACAAGGGTTCAGAGCAGCTGCTCATGGACATGTGCCCCTTCGCACCCACACTTCCTTCCCCAGAGGGAGGACCTGTCGTTCAGACGCTTGCACAGGCTTCACTCCTCTGGACGGGGCTGGACCAGCCCAGGAACCCTCATTTGACCCCTCCTTTTCCTCCCTAACTGCCATGTGTCACTTCCCTCTAACTCGGGCACAGCAGAAAGGCCAGTTTGACTCTGGCTGGGAGAGAGAAGGTATCCTCAACCCTCCCCTTTGCCTCAGCTCCAGGTCGAATGCTCTAATCTCCCCTCTGCCCTTAGAGTCACCGTTTCCACAGCAGACCTAAGTGAGCTGGGCAGTTTTATGATGACATAAAAAAAAAATATGTCTTTCCTGCAAGAAGCTTGAGTGTCACGACTAACTCTGGGCATCTCATTACTGAAGCTCTTCCTGCCTAGGGAGAGACATTTTGTACTCAAAACACATTAAAAAGAGTGGACAGAATAGGGGAAGGAAGCCCAGGTTGAAAGGCACAACCTGTCCCTGCCCAGGTCCCCCTCTGTCCCCATAGGCAGCACCGAGGAGAGACAGCAGTCATTGTCAAACCGTGAGTCTGACCTCCGGCCACCTCTGTTTCTGTTTTTCGGCCCTTGCCCTCCTTCCTCTTTTCATTCTCATTTTCTTGCTTCCTATTTCTCTCTTCTGCACACACCTTCGGTCTCCCTGTGAGTTCCCCAGGTACTGTGTGGCCCCATGGGGGTGTGCTGCATGCAGAAAATACTCTGATGTGTCCTCTCACGCCCCAGCTGACCACCTCTGCCTCCCTCGTCAACCCACCGCACAGTCTCTGCTTGATGCTTTGAGGTCCAGAGTCTGTGAGCACAAAGGGATCGAACGGTGAGTGAGCGCACAAGCAGGAGGAGGGAGACACCTGCACGGAATGAGCCAGGTCAATTTCTTCCTTGCAGATCACCTTCCTCTCTAGCCCTGACCACCCAGCTTCAGGCCTCCTGTGCTATTCTGGCCTTGGCAATCTGATTCTCAGTGCTGGTGTTCCTGCTTTCTCCTTGTATGTGACATTGGCTGAGCCTGATCTTTAGGTGAGGACCAGCCTGACAACCTGTTGCCTGTTCTCGGTGATGCTTCTGCTTTGGTTTGGCGTGTTCCACCTGGGACTGCCCCTAGCTCTGTATAAGCCCTTTATATGACCTAAGCCTCTTCTAGAACTAAGCCCTATGATGTAGAGGTGAAGAGCCCCGCCCCTAGCGTCGGACTAGCTGTGTTGGAACCCTAGTTCTTGTCACTCACTAGTTGCATAACCGTGGACACGTTATTTTGCCTTTTCATGCTTCCATTCTCCTATCTCTAAAGGGTAGGGGTTATAATACACATCTCATGCAGGTGTTGTAAAGATTCAGTGCAATGAGATATAGAAAGGGCTTCTAACAGTGTCTGGAACATAGAAATGGCTCGGTAAATATCAGCCATTATCATTATTGTTATTTTCACCAATTTCCAAATAGGAAAACATTTCCTTTTTTTCCTAAGATCCAAAAATTTTTTCAAGAAGGGTTTCATGGGAGACCACCCACTGAAGGATCCCGAATTTCCTCAAGATTGGTAGGAGCCATGAAGGATGGTTCTTCCCATGGACCTCTGGGAAAGCCACAGTACCTTCACTTTTTTCCCTCCCCCCCCCCAACTAGCTCAGGACTCAAGATGTTTTCTGTCCATGAGTGGTAGTCAGTCCTGTACAATGATTAGCTACAGACACATGTGTGTTAAAAGTGATTTCATCCTCAAAGCTACAAACAGCACCAGTCTTCCCACTTTTCAAGGCCAGAGAAGGGTCATAAGGTCAGAGCTCTAGCACAATTCTGGAGAATGTCTCCCTGGCCTGAGGACAGGTGTCCAGAGGACACTTGACTGTCCCGCTCTTGGTTGCTAATCCCCAACTCTCACATCCAATGAGCCTACAGGACCAACAGAGTCTCCAGATGACTGCTGAGCAGGTCTGTCTGTGTGAGCAGGTGGAACTGAGGTTGGGAGAAGAGGGAAGCAGGAACCAGAAACACCACCACACCAAACAGATGGAAACTTTTCTCTTGGGAACTTGACAATTAAGTCCAAAGGAGCATGAACAAAACCTAAGTGGAATTTAGGCAGATGCTAAAAACCAAGGAGCCCAACCTGATAGAGCAGGCAGACTGTGTATGGGAGATGGATGACAACAGAGATCAGATGGCCGAGAAGTAAGAGAAGCCAAGGGCAAGATGCATAGGCAGAAATTCTGCTGAAGAGAGGCACCTGAGTGGCTCAGTTAGGCGGCTGCCTTCAGCTCAGGTCATGATCCCAGAGTCCTGGGATAGAGCGCGCCCCCCCTCCCCGGCTGTCCACATCAGGCTCCCTCTCAGCAGGGAGTCTGCTTCTCCTTCTGTCTCTCCATCCCCTCCCCGGCTTCCGATTTCTCTCTTCTCTAACTCTCTCTTTCTCTCTCTCTCTCAAATAAATAAATAAATAAATTTTTAAATTAAAAAAAAAAAAAGAGATTCTACTCAAGTGCCCGAGCTGCCCCCCCACCCCCAACACACATCTCCTGTGGATATGGAGCCGACTTGAGTTTAAGAAAGCCTAGAAACCAGCCCTAAGTAAAGGTGCAGGCAAGTGGGATAGAATTTGTAGCCTGCTGCTGGGGTTTAGAGCTAGGGTTCCAGTCTCCCCTCCCTAGGTTCTAGAAGAGTCAGGGAGGTGGGTTAGCACCACAGGGAGCATAGATATATAAAGGTACAGCACAGTACTTTGACCTGAATTACCCGGGGTGGTTTGCCTTCCTGGCACCCATCTCCTCATTTTGGGTAATAACCCTTGATATTCCCTTGGGAAGCCATTTCCACCATACTCTCAGCCACCACGCTCCATGTAGAGGCCCCACAATCAGCCTCCAGAGTAGGCCATGTGCCCCACCTGGCCAATCACAGCACTCTGCCTCCCTGGCTCAGAGCAGAGCGGTCACCTTAGGGAGCTGATGTGGCTTGTAGCGAGCCGTCTTGTCACCATGTGGAGCGGAGACAGAAGGATGAAAAAGAGCAGAGCAAAGGGGAGAAGCAGAGGGAGACCAGGTCCTAAGGGCATCATTGCCGTGCTAGAATCCAGCTGTGCCCAGGGCTAATCCCTGTCCCTGGGCTTTGCACTTACATTTATCAATAAAATCCCTATTCGTTTAAATCAGTTTGGCTTGGCTTTATTATCACTTTCAACCAAGGCATCCTAACTGAAGGCTAAGACGCTGAAGAGAATCTATTTCCAGAGTCCACTTGCCCAATGAGATAGACAGCCTGTTCCTGGTTTATTCTGAGGCCATGCTCCCATTGGCCCGGGGCCAGGGTAAGGCTCAAGCTGCAGGTGCCTGACATCACCGTGGACCCCCTATCAGGCTTGGGTTGGCAGAACAATGAGCAGACACACAGAAAACCAGGTTCTTCCTGATGTCTTATATTCTGCTTTCACATCTCCATCTGCCCTTGAAGGAGTTCAGTAGGTTGTTATCCTTTTGGACCATAATGGTTACACTTCACCTTAAAAAAATCTGTATCTATATATTTATATCTGTATCTGTATCTGTACCTATCTATATATGTATAGATATAAAAACTTTTTTTGCATGGAAGAACTAAGGCGGAGAAAAGTATAAAGATGATCCTACGAGAAGGCACGTCCCTGGGATAATCAGAATAAGAACCCCAAACCCTTAAAAAAAATTTTTTTAAGGTTTTATGTACTTATTTGACAGAGAGAGAGAGAGAGAGAGGCAGCGAGAGAGGGAACACAAGCAGGGGGAGTGGGAGAGGGAGAAGCAGGCTTCCCGCTGAGCAGGAAACCCAATGTGGGGCTCGATCCCAGGACCCTGAGATCACGACGTGATCTGAAGGTAGACGCTTAACAACTGAGCCACCCAGGCACCCCAAGACTTTTTATGACAAAGAGCAAAGCATCTGTCACTGTTCAGTCTCTCTCTACTGTTCCTTTTAACAGGCCCCAAATCTGAAGACTTAGTTGCCATATGTATTAATTAAACTAGGATAACCGCTGCAACAACACACCTCCTAACGTATAATGACTCAACATTACTGAAATGTATTTCCTGTTCTCCTACTTGCCCTGGATCGGGGAACAGGGCGGCCTTCTGCACGGTCACGCAGGGATCCAGGCTGATGCAGGCTCTGTCATCTTCAACACATGAGCTCCTTTCAATTTCAGCCAGCTGGATGAGCAAAGGAACATTGTGTGGAGGCTTTTATGGGTCAGGTTTGAAAGTGACGCACATAACATCTCATTCCATTGACTAGAGTTCAGTTATGTGCCCACAGCTAAATGCACGGGAGGCTGAAGTGTCGTCTGTCTGTGTGCCCAGGAAGGAGAGGAAAACTTAAGAGTCCTTGGTCATGGTTACTGCATCTGATGTTCCTTTTCTGAATTCTGAATGGCACTTTGATCTTGCAATTTCTTCTTTAGTTTCTTCTTGTGGATCTTTGCAATGCACAATAGATTTGGGACTAGAAGACCAGCCCTGGAGAAGCTAATTGTTTCTTCCTTGTACATTCAGCCAGATAGTCAATGAGTATTTGTTGAATGAAGAAATAAATTCAATAAGGTAAAAAGAAATGGAGCCTGTGAAAGGGACTATTATTGTTTATCAGATCCAGCAGTTACAATTAACAACTGGGGAAAGTGAGATAGAACTTACTACTTTGCCCTGGAAAGCTAATTTTCTTACAATTTTTGCATAAATTGTCTTATTTTACCATCTGAGTTTTAATAATACATCAATATCATAAGAAAGGAAAGTTGAAAGAAGTAGAAACAGATGGAGATGCTCCTTCCCATTAAACTCAACTATTATCAAGTACCTCTTTGGCAATCCTTTGTATGCTTAAGAAAACTGCATTCTCTTTTTTTTTATATATGTATATATTCCAGGCACTATTTATTTAACAATAGTACTGCTTATTTGAAAATAGCGTTCTCTTTATCTCTCAGGGCCTCCAATATGGGAAAACTCCTCTTAACTTGTTCTCAGTTCGTCTCTTCCATGGCTGCTGGAGCTTGGATGTGGAAATTCCTCACTGGGGCTTTTCACAAGTATGGCTTCCTCCTATAATACAGAGACTTAGCATTCATTTTAATACATTGGAGAGATGCCTGGCCGGCTCATTCAGTAGTCGCTAGTCGGGGTTATGAGTTCAAGCCCCACATTGGGTGTGGAGAGTTCTTTAAAATAAATAAATAAATAAAATTTAAAAAAATAAGAAAATAAAAGTTTCTTGTTTAGGTAAATAAATAAATACATACATTTGACCATATGCTTTTCCAAGTGTTTCCATAGCCAGGGTTTTTCTAGAAAAACGTACGCCCTAAGGTGGGCACAGAGCTAAACTAGCCCCTAGTTCCTCCACCTTTTTACTAACCCATATCCTGAAGAAGTGCTGTTTTATTCATCTCCGATAAATCTCCCCCTCCCCATCTCTCCACCTGTTTTCTATTTCAGATAAGAAACAGGGGGAAAAGACAAAAGGTCAAGGTCAAGATTAAGATGTATCTCTTTCCCTCTAGTCAACAGAGTCTGTTTCCAACTCAGAAAGTATACCCCCAGCAATAGATGAGTAAATTGTTCATTCATCTTCCTGCCCACCTTATTTGTCAATAAGAAATTTGCATGGATTTTCCTTATTGTCAACTAAGAGGCTTTCCATCATTATAGGCTGTCTTTACAATGTGCAGAAACTTTGCCCTCTTAATGTTTAGAAATGTACTTTGAATATAATAGAGCGGGGTTTTGATTTGTTTTTTAACTTATGCCGTGGTTTCCTCACTTCTATAATTACGGTTGAATCACTTGTTGGCAATGTATCACTAGGGGCTTAAGGAAAGAAACTGGGTTGATTTCCACATAATGATCCAAATAAAAAAGGCTGAGAAATGAGCCCTGAGCCACTAAGCTCACTGCAGTGTACATAACGGGTTTATGTTTAGAACCGGGCACGGCAAGTTTCCCTGATTTGTGAGCGTAAAAATAAAGCATTTTCCTGTGGGTTATTTCTAACCTGCAAATTTTTTCCATAGCCAGATTTGCCTTGACCTCAGGGGTGAAACTTGAAACTTCAGAAAGAAATGTTTCTCACTAGCAGTTCCCATGATGCTATCAATCCCATTGTAGGACCAACAATTAATTATAACAATAAGAAAGACATTATTCATCCAGGCCTCCCTTCCTGCTCTTAAATTCATAAAACTCCCTGCCACCCGGAAAGTTGATGTGTGTGTGTGTGCGTGCGTGTGCGTGTACACACGTGTGCTTAAAATAACCTGATTATAATTATGTGTAAAGTACACAGTGGAAAACTGTAAAAGGAAAAATAGCAAATAATTAAAGTAGCTACATAAGAGTGGTGATATTAATGGGAGATGGGTCTTTTACTTTACTTTCTTTTTCTAAAATAACTATTTTGTAGTTTTAGTTCTTAAATAAAATTAATATCATTAATACTTTACCCTTCACTGTTTATTGAGTGCCTCCTATGTGCCAGGTTTTGTTCTGGGTGCTAAGAATACAGGGAGAATAAGACAGACACGGTTCTTTCATGGGAGTTCTAGTCAAATAGGGGAGACAGAGCATAAACAAGTAATTATATAAATTTATTAATTAATATATTCAACAAGTATTTATCGAACACCTACTTTGTGCCCAAAATGTTCTGAGCACTGTGAGTCAGCAGGGAACAAGGCAGACAAATGTCCTCGACTTCGTGGAACTTATATTCGAATTGATTTAGATATTGATGCATTTCTAATTAGCGTAAGTATCAGGAAGGGAAAGTACAGGGGACCTGACTCATCTAAAAGGTCAGAGATGACATTCCCAAGGAAGTGACATCAAATAAAATAGGGTTTGGTTTTGCCCTCCCGGGCTGAGAGAGCTCCCCTAGACAGGGCAGGAGTTCCCCTGGGTGACTAAATTCTGGCAGGTGCTCCGGTGTTGAGGTCTGTCTCGCAGTTCCATCTGCTGTGGACATGCCTCGTGCAAGAGATGCCCCCGGCCCCGGGCTGCCAGTGGAGAGGGATTTGGAACCAGAGTTCAATGAGTCACCACCATCCATTTGTACATCAACACATGGTGTCTGGGAAGTCCTGATATGGAAAGCAGCAAGGCCATCCTTCCCTTATAGTGCCAACAGTAAATAATGGACCCTCTCCTTTGCCCAGATGGGGAACCCAGAGCTGAGAAGACAAATCCAGCAGGAGCCAGAGGGGCCTCTGCTTCACTGGTCAGGAGAAAGCAGCTGCTCAATTTCTGGTCTGCCCCATCAGACTGCAGGGCTCCGGGTCACCAGCCTAAACCGCTTAATGCACATCACGCCCAGGTCTACTTGGAAATGGCTGAAGGCACTTAAATGGAACATCCAACCTTTGTCCTCAGTCCCCGGACCACAGGTAAGTATTTAGGTCTGTGTAGTATCGATCACACCTCCCACCGGCACCAGGAAAAACGCTGTGAAGCAAGTCAACTTTCCAGTGACAAGGAAGTCATTCCCCTAATCTGCTCTCACTGGACAATCAGGTTGACAAAAACCATTAAGTTTTCTGAGATTAGAAATTCACTGTCAGAGGGAGCCATGTATAGAGTTTTCCACTCCATTACACCCAGGACAATAACCAGAGGCCAAGTGACAGGAAAAGGCTGGGGTCTGTCTTTTCAAAGTTTCCTGTGTCCTTGGGTGGAGAGAAATAAATTAACAAGTGCCTCCCTTTTGTAGGACATGGGAAATATATTATCTCATTAATCAACACAACAGCCTAGGAGATGAGTTCTGCTGATTGAACTTGTCAGAAGGATAAGCTGGGGGTATGCATGTTTGGGTCACTAACTAAGATCGCCCAGCTAGTTAAAGTGACATGGGGCCGAGAATCAGAATCGCTAGGCCAGAGGGGTCCAGAGGCTCATAAACTACTTTCTTCTAAGCAGAATCACTCTTTAACCATGGCAGCCGGGTTCCCTCTGAAAGATAGCACAGCTCCAGGGGTACCTGAATGGCTCAGTCGGTTGAGCATCAGACTCTTGATTTCACTCAGGTCATGATCTCAGGGTCATGGGATCAAGCCCCGCATTGGGCTCCACGCTCAGCGCCAAGTCTGGTTCAGGATTCTCTCACCCTCTCCCTTTGCCCCTCCCCCCACTCACAGGTGCTCTCTCTCTCTCTCTCTCTAAAATAAATACATAAAATCTTTTTAAAAAGTAAGTAAGTTGTCATGTTCTGAAGCAAGTGGAAGGGGTCCGGTGCTTTGGTGAGGACCACAGACTGTGACAGATTTGTGTCTCACTGTGTGACCTGGGGAAGTTTCTTCACCTCTCTGTCTCCTTCTCTTCCATTCACAAAGAGATGATAGCCTAAAAACACCTATCCCTTAAGGGCTCTGGGGACTAAATAAGTTTCCACGTGTAAAGCATTAGCACATTGCCTGAAACAAGCAGGTCCTGAAGGGAGTCTGTGAGGAGCGGGAAGTGGCTCTTTCAGTTATGTTTTTCCTTTAAGTTTATATAACCACATTACTGAAGGCTTGGGAAATAGAAGAAAAAAATCATCCATATTCATAACTACTATTGTTATTATGGTATAGTCCTTCCAGTATTTTTTTCAGTGCATTTATTTTTTCTCCACAGACAGGAGGGTTTTTCTTTGCAGTGTCCTGTTCTTTTTCTGCTTAGCATTATACTTCAATCATTTATTCCATTCACAGTCTTTATTTTGATAACTGTAAAATAGTCCATCATACGGATGTACCACAATTTACTTCTTTGTTCCTCCACTGGCTGACATTTAAGTTGTTTTCAATTTCCCTCTATTATAAATAATGCTGGCATGAACATTTCTGTGCATAAAGTGTTTGTACATACCTCTATCTGAACATTTACCACACTGGACCACAATGCTCTATTTATATGGCTGTCTCCCAGAAGTAGACTTGAATCTTTTATCCTATTTTCTGCTATAACAGCTGTGGACAAAAAAAAAAAAAAGATTCGAAGTTTCTGGAAGGTAGAAGTAGGTTTCTTCTTCATTGTACCTCCAACTTATAGCTCTGACACTGAGTCTGTTTGTTAACTCAAAAACTTTTCCCCTGCTTTGAATTTGGTTTTGGATATTTCTTTAGGCTAGATTTCCAGAAATGGAATTAGTGGGTTAAAGTATGTGTCCTTTGGAGGAGGTGTAGGTAGAGAAAGAGTTCAATAATCAGAGTACTACCAAATTGCTTTCCAAAGAGGTTGTACTAATCGACCCTGCTACCAGTTGATGACTTCTCACTGTCCATCAGTTTCATGTTTTTTGTGAACAAATTAAGGGGGGGGGGAATCTTCCAGAGATAAAAATAGCTGAAACATTGTCAAAGAAGAGAAGAACAAGATGGAAAGACTTGCTTTTTAACACTTATAAAGCCATAGTTATTAAGTGTATGTGGTATTAGTATAAGGACAGATGAATAGACCAGAGAAATAAGACCAAGAGCCCATAAACAGACCCATATACACACATAAATGTTTGCTCTATGACAAAAGTATCTTCATACAACAGTGGGGAAAGTGTCCTTCACTAAATGATATTGGGAAAATTAAGTATCCATAAAAATGGAATTAGATCCCTACCCCACACTCTGCACAAAAAGTCAATTCCAAATAAACTAAAACCTACATGTGAATAGTAAAATAATAAAACTGAAAAAATAAAGGACAATATCTTCATGATTTCGGGTGGGTAAAGCTTTCTTAAACAACGTACAAAAACATTTGATAAGTAGGAATACACTGAAATGAATACTTCTGTTGATTTAAAAACACAATCATAAGATGAAAAGGCAAGCCCCAGAGTGAGACAAGGTATTTGCAACACATATCAACGAAAAAGAATTGTATCCAGGATGTGTAGAGAAAAGGACAGGTAACACAAAATGGGAAAAAATTTGAACAGGCATTTCTCAGACCAGAAATCCAAACAGCCAATAAACACTTGAAAATAGGCTTAACATTAATAATGAGGAAAATTCCAATTAAAACCACAATGGGAGGAGTGCCTGGGTGGCTCAGTCATTAGGCGTCTGCCTTCCGCTCTGGTCGTTGATCCCAGGGTCCTGGGATCAAGCCCTGCATTGGGCTCCCTGCTTGCAGGATGCCTGCTTCTCCCTCTCCCACTCCCCCTGCTTGTATTCCCTTCTTGTTGTGTCTCTCTCTGTTAGATAAATAAATAAAATCTTTTAAAAAAGAAAAAAAACTACAATGGGATATCACTGAACAACCAACAAATTAAAATTTAAAATTTAAAATCCAACAACACAAAGTGTTGGTAAAAATGTGGAACAATAGAAACTTTCCCTCACTGCTGATGGAAATGTAACACAACCACCTTAGAGAACTGGCATTGTCCAGGAAAGGTGTTATAATATAAGGACATACTCTATAACACAGTAATGCCACTCAAAAGCATGCATTCTAGATCACGTATCAACACAATTTTTGTGTAAAAGACCAACAAGTAAAACAGTCTCTGCCACATCCATTCAATTCTCCTAAGCATTAAAGCAACCACATACAGTACATAAAGAAATTGGCAAGGCTGTGTGCCAGTAAAACTTTATTTATGGACACTGAAAGGAGAATTTCACATGACTTTCATGTATCATGAAATATTATTCTTCTTTGAATTTTTTTTTTAAGATTTTATTTATTTGACAGATTGAGAGAGATCACAAGGAGGCAGAGAGGCAGGCAGAGAGAGAGGAGAGAGGAGGAAGCCTCGATCCCAGGACCCTGAGATCATGACCTGAGCCGAAGGCAGAGGCTTTAACCCACTGAGCCACCCAGGCGCCCGAATTTTTTTCAACCATTTAAAAATGTCAACGCATTCTCAGCTCACAGACCATACAAAAGCAGGTGGTGGCCCAAGTTTGGTTCATGGGCTACAATTTGCCAACTCCGGCTCTCCAGTGCTACTCAAGGGGCAGTCCAGGGATCAGCAACCTCATTAACACCCAAAAATTTGTTGAAAATGAAAATTCATGGGCACCATTCTAGACTTGCTGAATCCAAATCTTTAGGGAGGAGGACCAAGAATCTGCATTTTAACAAGCTCATTGTCACACATGCTGAAGTTTGAGAATCACAGTTGTGGAGACGCATACATGTGTGCATGTGGATTTACATACAAGAATGTTCAGAGCGGCATTATCTGTACTGACCTCAATCTTTAAAGAACCCAAATGTCCCGGAACTGTAAAATGTCCAAAAGCAGCAAAATAGATAAGTGGAATAATATTCAGGAATGAACGTGGACAAGCTAGAGCCTTGTGCAAGATGGATAAACACTAACAAGCTTACACGGAACACAGAAAAACAAATGCAGACACAAAAGAATATGGACTCTATGATTCTGCACAACAATATAAAGTTCGAAAACAGGGGAGTTAAATCATACCATTTGGGGGTGAATCCCTAAGTTACAAAACTGTCAAGTGAGGCAAGGATGTTATACTCATTAAAGTCAAGATCATGATCTTCGGCGGAGGGGCGGCAGAGAAAGCAGTGTGTTTAGGAACAAACACTCGAGAGACTTCTGGGGGGCTGGCAGTGTCCTATTTCTTGACTTGGGTGATTGCTGAGTATGTACTCACTTTATGATAATTTGTTAAAGTGTGCATTTACGTTTTGTGTACTTTTCTGTAGGTGAGATGCGTTTCACGGTTAAATAAATAAATAAATAAAAAGAAAACGGGCACCTGGGTGGCTCAGTGGGTTAAAGCCTCTGCTTTCGGCCCAGGTCATGATCTCAGGGTCCTGGGATCGAGGCCCGCATCGGGCTCTCTGCTTGGCAGGGAGCCTGCTTCCCCCTCTCTCTCTCTGCCTGCCTCTCTGCCTCCTTGTGATCTCTCTCCCGCTGTGAAATAAATAAATAAAATCTTTAAAAAAAAAAGAAAAAAAGAAAAGTAAGTGTAAGGAATGGTGAGTTTCTGAGCTAGCCCTGTGTGTAGAACCTGCCAGATCCACTTCACACCTTGACTTCCCGCTTGGCCGATTCCCTGTAGCCCACCCAACTGCAAGTTGCAAATTTATAGGCCAACTGAGCCCAGATGGTTTCCTGTGATAGCTGCTAGGGGCATAATAATGAATACATGTCTCCCCACACGTTCCTGAATGCGTTTTGGCAGGATTTTTACTGCAGGCAGTAAAACCTTGTTACAAAGTCCCTCACTGTCTCAGGGGCTTGGCCACGTTGTGGTTGAGGCATATCGCCTCTTGTTATAGGCAGCCCGTCATCCTTGTCCCACATAGCATCCTTGAGAGCTGGCTTTCTCTCTGTTGTCCTACGAGGCTGTTTGATTGATTGTTACTAATAATCATTGCATTTCAGGAACCCAGATTCCTGTCCTCACAGCTGGAACTTCCTCTATGCGCTAATTGGAAAAACATCCTCCGGGAAATGGGGCATCTTTATTGAGTCAATCTTTGACGATGACTATGTCAACTGGCAAGATGAAGTTAATAGCACGGAAGTGAAGTCTCTGAAACCCTTCAGTGCACTGGTCCCAGGTCTCGATCCACGAAGCCACATTGACTTGACCCAATCCCCAAATGGAAAACACCGAGTCACCTTAAGGAAGGGTTAGCTTGAGAGGCTGGGGTCATTCCATAAGTTCAAGAGCCATCCCAGCAGGTGGTCCCCCAATTTTCTTCCCTTTCTTCCTCATTAACAGTACCCCTGAATATTAGCTGCTTAATTAAGACTACATTTCCCAGACTCCCTTGCAACTAGATAAAGTCACATGAGGAAATTATGACTAATTAGAAAGAAAGCAGGAAGGGTATGTGGAATTTCCATGACGGGTCCTTAAAAAGGGTATGCGTCCTTCTTTTCCCTTTCTTTCCTTGTTTTTGGCTGGAATGTGGCTGGAGATTTAGCAGCCATTTTGAACAATGAGGTGACTTTGGAAGTGGAATCCAGACCAATGGATAGCAAAGCACTGTACCTTCCTGAACTCTTGCAAAAGAGAAACTTTTAAATCTTGTTTAAGCTATTACTTTGGGAGATTATCTGTCACTTGTAGTTGAAACTAATCTTAACTGATATAACAGCATTTTTTATAATGGTGAAGAAGTAGAAGCAACCTCAGTGACCCCTAAGAAGAGATTGGTTAAATTTGTTCACTCATTTGCTTACTCATTCATCACATTTTAAATGAGTGCCTACCACATATTTGACTCTGTTCTAAGCGTTGGGGATATAGTGGTAAAAAATATGTGTGTGTGTGCGTGTGTGTGTGTATAGTCTTTGCCCTCAAGAACTTTGTTAGAAGAGGAAGCAAGAGACATAAATAAATGGACAACAAAAATATAGTTTAATTAGTAGAACCATAGAGGCTGAGTAGTTTAAAAAGTATTTTAATGAGATAAGGAAAACGTTCGTGGCATATTGCTAAAAACAGTAGGTTATTAAAGATCATACACAGTAAGTCTAATGTGTAAAACAGCATATATATTTGCATAGAGAAAGAACAAAACAGATGTATAATTAGTCTGAACCTTGAACAGCATTTAGCAAGCAAATAAGAAATAGTTAATGAATGAATTTACATTTTTTAAAGACTTGTTTATTTGAGAGTGTGTGTGTGTGTGTGATTGGAGGGAGGGGCAGAAGGGAGAGAGAATCTCAAGGAGACTCCCTGCTGAGTGCAGAGCCTGACATGGGGCTCAATCCCATGACTCTGATATTATGACCTGAGCCAAAATGAAGAGTCAGCCATTTAACCGACTGAGCCACCCAGGTGCCCGTTCCTCAGTATTTTTATATGCTTTCCAAATGTTACCCCAAAAGTATGTATTACTTTTGAAATAAGGAAAAAACATCAACGTGGGCAAACCATGTGCATTATGGAGTTCAGGATCAAGATGAAGTGTGTAGGGTCGTGATTTTAGTAAGACTGCAAACTAAGTTGTGCTGAGCAGTCTTAAAAAAAAACTCAAGTCTGAGGTCTGAGGTTGGCCTCTCCCTAAGGGGAGGACACTAGAAGGGTCTGGTTCTCCACCCCATGCCCTGTCTGGAAGCACATAGGGAAGTTTGCCCAGGGCTTTGTTCTACATTTTTAGTGGGGCAGGACCCACTGCAGCCAAGTTATTAAGCACTAGCCCTATCACTTCTCTTCCCATGGCTCCTCTCTGCTGGGCCTCTTGCCCAACCATTAAAGCAGCTGTTGTTGTTTTGTAGAGGCTAATTAACTCCACACTGCATGAAGCCAGACGCTAATTGGCCCACTCACTTAATCAACTTTAATGTCTCTCTTCTGGTGGACCCGGCTGCTGCTTTTTGTTCCCCTGATCACCAACAAATGGAGGTCCAGAGGAGCGGCCATAATGGCCTCCAGTGGGCACATGCAGCCTCAACGCTGTCCCCTCCCACAGGGCAGGGATGGAGGATCATTCTGGCCGTCAGTTAGCTCGGTGGATGTACTCTTAAGTTCCTGATCACTGGAGCATCTTGGGACCTGGGCTGATTGCTTCTCTTCCAAACATTTTGCGATGATATGAGTCATCAGATGGTTGGTTTCTCAAGAGAATTGACCTCATCTCTGTCTGTTGCTGACACATATTTAAGGCTCTAAAACCTAACTAACTTACACAATTATTGCAACTACATTTTCCTGAGTGTCTTTGTGTCACAGATGCTGTGACAAATCCTTTCCAATGCAACGTGAACACAATGCGGCTCAGGGTAAGTAAGCAATACAAACTCTTAACCGAATGAAAAAGAAACATCACTCATCCCCATTTGTCAGATGAAGAAACTGAGGCAATAGTAATATTTACAAGTGTGATTGCAATAAACATGTATGTCATTTCAATCACCACTCTAAAAGATTAGGACCATGAATTATTATAATCCTCATTCTGGGGAGAACTAGAAACTTCCAGAAAGAAAAGTGGCTTTCCTAATGTCACAAAGTATGGTGGACAGAATAATCCCTCCCCCACCTCCCAAGATATGTATATCCTAATTCCTGGAACCTGTGAATATGTTCCCTTACAGGGCAAAATGACTTTGCTGATGGATTAAATTAAGATATAGAGATGAGGAAGTTATTCTGGATTATTTAGTTGGACCTAATACAATCACAAAATTTCTTATAAGAGGGAGACAGGAGGCTAAGAATCAGAGAAAGATGTGAGAATTGCAGAGGTCAGATAGGTGAGAAGATGCTACGTTGCTGAATTTGAAGACAGAGGAAGGGGCCGTAAGCCAAGAACTGCATGTAGAATCCAGAAGCTGGAAAGGGAAAGAAAATGGTCTCTCCCCTTAAGCCTCCAGAAGCAATATGGCCTTACCAACACTTTGACTATAGATGTCTCTAGAACTGTTAGAGAATATATTCATGGTGTTTTAAGTCATTAAGTCTGTGATAATTTGTTACAGCAGAAACATGAAACCAATACTGATTTTGTTACAGCAGCAATAGGAAACAAATATACACTATAAGTAGAAGAATTAAAGGGTTTGAATTTAGGCATCATGACATGAAATCCCTTTCTGGCTGAATTGACAAGATTTCCCCCTACCTAATCATTACGTGCTGATTTTGAATGCTAGCCTCCCTTCAGATGAGGACCAACTGTGCCTGTGGGTCTGTGAGCCTGGCCTCTCCTTGCAGCCCAGCCAGCTCTCTAACCCCTTCTTAGTCCGTTCCACCCTTTTTTTGCTTCCTCGAGCATCTGAAACCCAGCTGCACATTATACCTCATCTGGGGGAAGCCATGGTTGTGTCTCTGTCTGCAGATCGGCTCTGCCCAGGGCGGAATGAGTCACAGACCTTGTGGGAGTTTGGTGTTCAGGACCCCATAGAGCAGTGTGGTTAGGCTCTGACATTTGAATTCTGCCTTCCTCCCTTACTTTCAGTGTGCCTCCATGTCATCTGTCACTAACTGGGTTGTTGGGAGGGTGAAATGACACAACCCACATGTCACACTTCACACAGTGTCCGGCAATGATAAATACTCAACCAAGGTTGGCAATGCAAACTGTGCTCCTGGCTGGCAGAACCCCGAGGCCTGCCCCTAGAGCAGCAGTTCTCAGACTAGGGCGTGCATAAGATTCACCCAGAAGGGACAGGACCCCACTTCCAGAATTTCTGATTCAGTAGGTCTGGGGTGGGACCCAAGAATCTGCATGGCTAACACCCTTGCAGGCAAATGGTGATGTTGCTGTGCCAGGGAACAGACTTTGAGAACCATCGATGTAAAACAGAGAGGCAACGATTGTCCTTCCTATGCTATGCACCCCCACCCCCCGGGCCCAGCACGATGCCTGGTGCATAACAGGCACGCGACAAATATCTGTGGAATGAATACATTTTCCCCACTGTCTTTCTGACGTTTTAAACGTCCAGGAGGCTGCCCTTCTCCATAAAAGAATTCCATTCCCTATCTTTTTTTATCGCCATCATATTTACTACAACTCAGCGCTGACAATCTCCTCTTCATAGACTCCCTGTTTTCCCCTTGAATACCCTCCATTTCCCCAGCGAGTGTCTCTCCCCTGGATCTCAACCTTTTCCATTAACTCCATGCACTGCCCAGCCTGTTCCAGGACATCAAACTTTAATTTAAACAGAAAATAATCAATAAGCTTAGCAAATTGCCCATGGCAACCTCTGCTGAGTGAATCAAAGGGTTTTATAGGTAATTTAAAGGGTGTCCTCACTCATCCCTCAAGGTAAAGCTTAGCACATTGACAAGAGCTCTTTTCCACTCTGGTCCAGGATGCTTTGGAAGAAAATAGAACAGAAAGGACTTAGGGTTGGGATTGGGGGTGGCTGGACCAGGAAGGAAGGGTCTGTCATTTAGGATTAAAAGCTTCTAAGAAAAAGAGCACTGACGTCTGATAATGAACCCAATGTGCGAAAGGGTTTTGTTTTTGTTTTTGTTTTGTTGTTGTCATTTTTGTTACAGGCCACAGAAATAGGCTCTGGATAACTTCAGGAAATAAAAGTGTTGTCAGGCTAGGAGGTGTGTAATTGACAAAAAAAGGCTAAATCGCCAGGTCTCGGAAATATTAGAAACAGGAGCTCGCTCTCTTGCAGGTGTTGCTTGGGGATGCGCCTGCATTTTGCTCCAGGATTCGCATTCTGAGAGAGCGTCTGAGCAGCCGGACTAGGTCACGTGGCCCTCCCTTGGCCTGTGGGGGGATGAGACACCACGATGGACAGTCCCACTAGGAAAGGGAGAGGAGAGCTAGTTCTCCAAAGGAATGCCAAGGTAGAGAATCTAAAGAAGGGTGCTAGGCAAGCTAGGCTGGCAAAAACAGGTTTCCACCATAGAACTTTGTGTTTACTTATCTTAGTGGTTTAGACTTACCGTTTCCTCCAAACGAGAGTGGCCAGTCTAGCCATATTTATGAGATTCTGGGGCCTGTGTAGGACTTTGAAGGGCCATCCAGTGCATGGTCTGGTTACCTACCCAAGCCAGAGAGCCGTCTATCATTTTCTGAGAATCGCCCCAGACTCCTCTGATAAGACTGCCCAACTTTTAAATCCTTACAAACAAGACAGTTCTCTCTTACAGGCTGATATTAACTATTTGACAACCAGCACACTGTGGGAATGGGTTAACCCAAACCATCACAGCAGGAACACCCCAGAAGACCAAACTGATCCACGCCAACTGACCATCAGTCCAGTGTCTCCTTAACCTGAATGGGACATTGACAGCCCGTTCTCATCTCCACGGTGGACGCCCAGAACTCTCATTCCTTGGGACAAGTACCGGGGTCTTCTTTCCTGAGTTTCACAGACCCATGGCTTCGTCAGGGACTCCAGAATGTGGCAACTGTAGGATGTATGCTGCCTCCTTAACAGAGCTGTACTTCAGTGCCACACAGGCTGCTCCTTTCTCCTGTGTATTAAACTCTGGGGCCATTCTGGCTGAGTTCAAAACCCAGCTCTGCTACCTACCAGCTCTGTGGCCTCCAGCAAGTGATTTACTCTTTCTGAGCCTACCTGTTCATTTGTAACACCGAGATGATAATAGACCCTGCTTTAAAAAGGTTGTAAGAATTACATGAATTAAAGCTTATAAGGTGCTTAGCATTATACCTTGTTCATAGTTGGCACTCAGCTAACACTGGCTGCTGTTGTTATTACATTAGTGACATTTATCTTCTGAAAACATCAAGGGCACAGTACCCTTGGAAACCATGTGTTCAGTCCCTTCCTTGGACAGAGGGACAGTGAGGCCCTGGGAGGGTAGTCATTTACACAAGGCGACGCAGCCAGTTGGTGGAGAGCTGTAAGTGTGACCCAGCTTGTGGCAGTTGAATGGGTGACATCTGTGCATAGTGGTCTATGGACCCCATGCATAGACCAAGAAGGTAGGTACTTCTGGGGGTGGCATTGGAGGACTAGGAGATCTGAGCATGGAACCTGCCTTGCCATTGACTATGAGTTGCACCTAGCTGTCCCAGAACCCCCTTGCCACCCCTGGTGAGGGAGGGATGGGGGGTAGCAGGGAAGGCAAAGTAGAGAGTGAAAGATTCCAAGAAGCAGAGCCAGAGAATCTGGCTTTTGTCTCTAACCTGGCTTTATGCTAACTCTATCCTGCTGGGAGTAACTGGCATTCTGACTGCCTTTATTCATCTCAAAGTATTTTTACATATTCTATCATTTCATTTAATCTTCACTCCACCCTGTGAGCTAATTATTATTATTAGTCCACTTGAGAAATGAAACAGAGGTTAAGTGACCTGTACTTCATCCTTTCTTTAGAAAAAAAATTTATAATGGAAAGTTTCAAACATGCATAAAAGAAAATGAAAATAGGATCACAAACCTCCACTTTCTATTCACAGCTTCAACAATTATCCACATATGGTCATTCTTGTTTTATCTATGTACCCACACCCCAACATTGTTTCTCCTCCACTGTAGAGCAAATTCCAGGCATAACACTTCATCCATAAATACATCACCAAATGATAAGGACTCTTTTTAAAAGATAACCAGCGTACTGTAATTCTTTTATAATATCAAGTAGCTATTCCTCTTTTATGGTTCTTCTTCTTCTTCTTCTTCTTCTTCTTCTTCTTCTTCTTCTTCTTCTTCTTCTTTTTTTAAGAAAGAGAGGGAGAGAGCAGGGCAGGGAGAAGGAGAGAGAGAATCTTAAGCAGGCTTCACACCCAATGCAGAGCCCAAGGCAGGGCTCGATCTCACAACTCTGAGATCATGACCTGAGCCAAAATCAGGAGTTGGACACTTAAATGACTGAGCCACCCAGGCGCCCCCCTCTTTTATTATTTTTATTGATTTATTTTTTTAATATATATATTTTTTTTATTTTTTCAGTGATCCAAGATTCATTGCTTATGTACCACACCCAGTGCTCCATGAAATACGTGCTCTCCTTAATACCCACCACCAGGCTCACCCATCCTCCCACCCCCCCTTTTATGATTTTTATAGAATATCTTAATTGTTTTCTTAGAAAAGCAGTCATCCCTTTTTTACTCAGTATCATAAACATTTTACCATGTCATTAAATATTCTTCCAAAATGTAATATTCAAGCATGCATGATATTGATGAATCAGTTAATTTGTTGAGTCGATCATGTTTTCAGATTTATATTGTTTCCAAATTTTTACTATTAAAAAGTACTTCCAATGAATATCTGGGGTAGACTCTACGTGTCTCCAAATATCCATACTCCCCTCCTTCTTTAGGATAGAACCTCAATTTTATTTGGTGTGACAAAAGATAAGCTAGAAAAAGTTCATTTCCCAGATTCTCTTGAAATTAACTGAGGCCAAGTAAGATCTAAGTAGGCATTTCCTGGGGCTTTGGGAAGGCTGCTGGGAGGAACTTGACTCAGCTGGGAGGAATTCCATTTTTGCCTTCCTTGCCTTCCTCCTTCCTACTGCCTAGAACACAGGTAGAGTTGTTAGTGGTCCAACACCATCTTGAACCATTCAAATGGAAGATATACTCTAAGGTGATAGAGCAGGAAAAAAACAGCCTGGATCTCTGATGACCCCCATGTCAGAGGTCTGCTTACTTCCAGACTTTCTTTGGGCGACAAAGTCATTCCTTTTTTATTTAAGCTGCTGTAAGAGCTTATCATTTAGTGGGACAGGAGAGCAGAGTGATGAAAAGCCTTGGGCTGGCACATGGCAGTCTTCACCCAGAACAGCAAGAACATGGTGTGGCTGGAACAGTTCTAGAGTGGAAAGGGGGCAGGTAGGAGGTTACAGAGGAGTAGGGCAGGCCATGGTAAAGACCTCCATTCTAAGTGTCCTATGTGCCTCATGATGGCATGAAACTTCTAGAGTTTTTCTGAGAGAGTTCCATGACAGGGTCACCACAGCGCCCGCCACATGGTAAACATTTATTATGTGGTCGTTACCGTTGTTGTGGTTATTAATGACAGGGCGTGAGTATTGAAAGAGAATGAGGCCAGGAGTCAGAAAAGTAGGGCTCTGCTACTAGTTTTGGAAGTTACAAATCTCAATACACTACCCAAGTATTTTTGCTTCTTGCGATGTCAGTTGCGTCATGTGTAAAAGGGAGATGCGAGAATGTAAGGCCAGGTTAATAATGACTGCCAAATTTACGGGAGCCTCAAAACCCCCTGCTCAAATGGAATATTGAATAAGTCAAACATGCCCAGTAGACATGAGTGGAGTGCTTGTGGGGGGGGAGGGAGTGGGGGCCCCGAATACTGTTGCCACCTGTTGGGTCTTCTCCTCTTCCTTACCGTGATCCCTCAGGGGGCTTCTCAAGGCGCTGCAGAAAAACCACCAGACTGACGTCGAACATCATGAGTCACTCGGGAAACACAAATCAAAACCACAATGAGACAGAGTGCGGAGGATTTTTAGGGGAGTGAAACTATTCCGTACGATACTACGATGGTGGACCATGTATCAGTGTACAGCCGTCAAAACCCAGAGGACATACAACATGAAGAGTGAGCACTAACGGGAACTATGGGCTGTGAGGGGTAATGGCGCATTGGTGTAGGGTCGTCAAGTGTTAGAATGCACAGTGTGGCGGAGGACATCAGAGCGGGGACGGTTGTGCATGAGTGGGGATAGCTAGCAACACGCTGGACCTCCCACTCGGTTTTGCTGTGACCCGGAAATGGCTTTGAAATATTAAAAATTAAATTAAAACATTTAAGTTTATTAATTTAAAGACCTTTTTTAAAAAGCACAATGAGATACCACTAGGCGGCTGTAATTTTTTTTAAAAAAGCAAGATAAAACAAATGTTGGAAAATGACAAGTTTAGCAAGGATGTGCTGAATGTGGTATACACATGCAGTGGAATATTATTCATCAATAAAAAGAAATGAAGTCATGACACATGCAACAGCATGAATGAACCTCAAAAGCGTGATGTAAGTGAAAGAAGCCTGATGCCAAAGGTTATATCTTGCATGATCCATTTACATGGAATATCCAGAACACACAAATTCATAAAACAGAAAGCAGAAAGCAGCGGTTGCCAGGAGCTAGAGGTAGCGGGAGGGGGCTGGGGACTGACTGCTTAATGGGGCTAGGACTTCCTCTGGAGTGATGAAAATGTCTTAGCACTAGATGGAGGTCATGGTTACATAACATTGCGAAGTACTAAATGTCTCTGAATTGTACACTGAAAATGGTTGATTTTGTGTTATGCAAATTGTACCTCAGTTTTAAAAACACCAGAGTGCGAGCTCTCTAAATGCTTTCCAGTTCCAGTGCTCTTGCTGTCCTGCCCCATGGCCACGTGTTATCTGTGATTTTGGAGTGGCTTGGTGCATGCCAGGACCCAACAAGAGGACCAATAGCCCTTATCACCGTTATCCCCTGAGCCCTGATGGGGGCTCTGAGGGAAAAAAGCACCCAGGAAAGGTAAGTTTCAGAGGGGCTAAGTACAGAAAGGGCCAGAGCATGAAACACAAAGTATGAATATAGCGGAAACAGGGGTGGGGAATGGTAGGTACTATGATGGAAGGTTCCTGAATTTGCCAGACTATCTCTGGGAGTAAGGGAGATAATTATGCAGTTGGAGGATTAAGTAAGGAGCTATTCCTACTCAAAGCCAAAGGGCTGGGCTCTTCATGGCTTGCAAAGGTTGAAAGAAAACACCCTCCAGGGCTTTAAGGGGTCAGCCAAAGAATCAGAAGAGAATTCTAGACCTATGCTGTCCAAAATGGTAGTCACTAGCTACATGTAGCTACTGAACACTTGAAATGTGGGTGGTGTGAATTGAGATGTACTATAGTATAAAATACATACTAGACTTGGAAGATTTCATTTAAAAAAAAAAAGAAGAATGTATATATCTTATTAATCATTTTCATGTTAAGTCTATGACAAAATGGGGGTGCCTGGGTGGCTCAGTGGGTTAAAGCCTCTGCCTTCAGCTCAGGTCATGATCTCAGGGTCCTGGGATTGAGCCCCACCTTATGCTCCCTGCTCAGCGGGGAGCCTGCTTCCTCCTCTCCCTCTGCCTGCCTCTCTGCCTACTTGTGATCTCTCTCTCTCTCTCTGTCAAATAAATAAATAAATAATATATTTTTTTAAAAGTCTATGACAAAATGGTCATATTTTAAATATATTGGATAAAATGAATATTATTAAAATGAATACCACGTGCTTCTTTTTTTTTACATTTTTATGTGGCTACTGGAAATTTTAAAATTATGTATGTAGCATTATATTTTGCTTGGATAGCACTGCTCAGTGGACCATTGCGTTACTCCTCCAGGGCAGAAGTGGCGCTGTCCAGGGTCTCTTGGCAGAGACCACCCAGCCTAAAGCACCATCTGGGCATTCAAGCTCCCCAAATAACTGCTGGGGAAATGTGGGCACGTCTTATCCCAACACAGCACAACAAACAGAACCCATTAAGCAAAGCAAATCTTGCTTGTGGCCTGGATACAGACACAGGTGCAGTGAAAGCTTCAAGTCTTTTTAAGGAATTCTATTCTCTCGGAAAGATGGTATGGCCATAAGCATAGTGTCGGGGCAGGAGGGAGGTCCCAGCATGCCCTTCGCCAGCATCTCAATATGTCTCTCAGGGTCCCAGAGGGTAGATGGAATAGCATTTTTGAAATCAGCCAGGAAAATTGTGAAATGTTTATTCAATGGCAGGGTAAAAATTGTGTATTTTCTATCAAGACAGAAAATAAGAACAAAGATCCAAATAGCCAGTCCCTTACACCGCCATTTTAGTCACAGTCTGCCTGTGCTTTTGGCTGTGTTACAAAATGAAATAAATCCCTTTATAATCCCTCACACTGGCTCCAAAAAAAGTATTTCCACAAGCACTAGAGCAGACCCTTTGGGCATTTCTTCCCACAAATGCTCATCTCTGCTCAAACCTCTTCCCCACCCCACTCCCCACCCCCCATCACATCCTTTTCCAATATGGCGAACTGAAATGGTTCTAGTGCTGGTTATGTCAAATGGGGACAGGAGCAGGGGGAACATAGGGAGGGGCCCAAACAGGAATTCCTCTCACAGGCTGAATATCCTCCCAAACTCTCCATGATCCTTCCCAGGTCACTCACCTTTGTAGGTTTCTTCTTCCAACCAACACATTCAATTTCCCTTTTTCTGCCTAGCAACATCCCCCCACATTGATGTTACCTAACACTTCACGTAGTTCTTAGGGTCCTTGAGCAGCATGACCCTCCCCTTAACCCTCATCCCCATACCTAGCTCAGTATAACTTCATGTAACACTCAATAAATATTTGTTGAATGACTGAATGAAGTTGAATCTGGTATTTGCCAACTCTGATAAAATAGAGGAAATCAATGTCAGCTTTTCTAGCTAGCTAGAGAAACAGGACAGCTATAAAAATGATCTGAAGGAAAAATTGCATCCAACACTTTCCTTCCAGGTCTCTGAAGGAGGCTGTTATAACAATGGACTATAAATACAGGGTGAATGCTGTATCTGTAAAGAAGCAATTCTAACAGTGGTCTGGAAGAGCCAAGAAAATCCAGCTTCTTCTCCCCGAGTATATACACAGGTGCGCTGTGTGGAATGAAATCCACTTAACTTGATTTTATGGACAGTGATTCATGCAAACTCAGTTCCAAACTGCTCAGCACGGCTCAGTTAAATAAATTACAGCAGGAGTAAGCCAGCCAGCAGTACAGGCAAAAGACAGAAAATAAACTTGAGGTTGAGGACTGAAATTTTAGGAGTGCCTGCTGTGCCATAATCATCTTTCTTCTGGCGGTTCTGAAGGGACCTCAGTGGTCTTCAAGGTCAAAGCCCTGATTTGAGTGATAGGGAAACTGAGGCCCATGGAAAAGGGAGTACATGTCCAAAGTTACTTCAAGAGTGACTGGCAGAAAGGACTCCTGGGTCCTGGGTCAGAGCATTTCTTCATTTCATCAGGCTCCTGAATGTCTTGTTCACTGTCCTAGTGACAGGCACATCGAAGAGACTCGATAAACATTTGTTGAATAAATGAATGACTGAATCTAGTAGGCTGGGGACAGCGAGTCAGCCTAAGGGTTAGAGATAGGGGAAAGGTCGAAGATGACCTTTTAGAATAAACACCCGTGTGTTTAGGGATAGACGGGGTTCTCCTTAGATATCTGCAGTGTTCCAACTCCCACCTGGGGAGACACAACCACCCCCTACTTTGGCCTGCTCTCTGTTGTGTGTGACAGGCCTGCCACAGTGCTCCTTCCCTCCCATTAGTGACACTCCCTGAGGACCCCAGTTCCTTCCTTCTAGACTAGGGCATCACTGCCCAGGAATGGAGACACATCAACGGGGATGAGTTTGCCTCATTAACACGTTAGCACCTACCAGCCCTGAGCAACAATAGTACGATAGTGACATCCTTGGGGTGTTCTGTGAGATACCATAGCAGCCTTATAGTAAATTACCCATATCTTTTTTTTTTCTAAGCTAGCCTGAATTATTTTTCTTCCTTGTAACCAAAAGATTCTTCCACCTTCCACAAAATAAAGGCTCTTAGTCACTGACACAGTCAGTGGATAGATAATTTAAGGGATGGCAGTTCTCCAACATGGCTGCAAATTCTTTGACAATTGTCCCATCAAGAAATGAAACTTACCCACCCTCCCCTTGAATCTGAGCAGACGTGCAACTGTCTCAACCAACAGAGGATGAGAGATGTGAAGTTATAGATGAGTCCTAAGGATAAGCCACGAAAGACCATGCAGATTTCATCTCATTCTTGGAGCACTGAGCTACCACACAAAAAGCCTGACTGCCATGAAGCCATCATACTGTAGGCAGGCTGCGTGTTGGTGTCAACAGTCCCTAGCCCACACACTAGCCATATGCGAAGGAAGAAGCTTCCAGATGGCTCCAGCCCTTGCCATTCAAGTCTTCCAATTGAAGGCCCAGATATCCAGGAGCCATCCCACCGTGCCATCTCTAAATTCCTGACCTGTGGAACATACCAATGGAAGGGAAAAAGTGGTGATCGTTTTACATCATTAAGTTTGGCATAGTTTGGTACACAACAATGTATAACTGAAACAGAGTGTATAAAGGAATGAGGAAAAGGCCAAGAGTGTGGAAGATGGTTCAGCTGGTGTGAACAGGTTCTGCTCAGTCTGAAGAGACAGGAGGCTGGCACCCTTGGGGCAGGGATGGAGGTTGACAAAGGTGGTTTGTTACAGAGAAACATCGTCTTCTTTGGTCTACACCCTGGTCAGCTCCGGGAGGAGGCCCTCTCGGTAAGATGAGGAAGCTGATACAGGCAACAACCAGCCTACTCTTTGAATATACCTTAGAGGTGCCAGCTTTTACTCTTCAGGACCATGAGCATCAGATGGGAGGGGGGGCATTGTAGTTCTTCAAATGCTCCCCTCCCTGGAACCCGAACTTTTTTGGTTGCAAGAGACAGAAACCCAACTCAATGAGCATAACCAGTGTATGAGCAATATGACATGCAGCTTGTGATCAAAATGCAGCTTTAAATTGTATTCAGTAGAGGGTGATGGCATTGCACTATCCCTAAGTGGTCCAGCAGCGCAAGGTTCCTGTTGGAATGAAGTTGGGTCTTGTCTTGACCATCTTCTTATATATACTCCTGGAGCATAGTTCTCACATGTTTCAGTGAATGCTTCTGGGGTGACAGCATGATATTTTGCTGTGCTGAGGACAAGTTATAGTGGAGTCTCTCCAGCATCATGACCTACTAGCTAATACTCTGTTCATTAGATACAACCACGATAGTATGTGTGATCTATTATCATGATCATGGTATACAACAACTAACCACAAAACTTCAATGACAGAATCAACATTCTGCTCACGAGCCTCTGGGTCAGCTGGGTGGTTTCACTGGGCTCAGAGGGATCGTTCACACATCTACACTCCACAGTAGGTTGGCTTAGGAGGCTTGGCTGATCTTGGCTGGGCTGGACTCTCTCAAATATCTGGAGCTTTGCCCTGACTTTGCTTGCCATGTCTCATTCCCCATCAAGCTGGCACAGGCTTGTTCCCATGGTTACAAAGGAGCAGATGCAGAGCAAAAGTAAGCAATGTCTCTTGAAACCCAGGCTTGAGACAAGCACACCATCACTTCTACCACATTCTATGGGCCAAGGCAAGTGACAAGATCAGCTCATGCCCAAGGGGTGGAGAAATAGCTTCATTTCTCAGCAGAGGGAGCTGCAAAGGTAAACTGCAAAAGGCATGTGTTAGGAAGAATTAGAGCCATCTCTGAAATCAGTTTACCATATGACATAATTTTATATGTAAAATTTAGCAACATGCCTAGGACAGGTTTGCAGAACACTGGAATGCCAAAGTACACAAGCTGAGAATTAACGGCATAACAGTTGAGAACTAGGAAGGTAGCGTCGGAGAGCTGGATTCCAATTCCTACCCTACCACTTACTAAATGAGCTCAGGCAATGTTCTTAGACTTTCTAAGCCTCAGAATCCCCACCTAAAAAATGAATACAATAATAGCCATCCAGATCATAAGGTTACAAAAATTAAGTGGGAACATCTACCATGAAATGCTTAACACAGAGTTTGCCATAAAATACGTGTTCGGCAAATAATAATAATAATTACTAATTTCGGGCGCCTGGGTGGCTCAGTGGGTTAAAGCCGCTGCCTTCGGCTCAGGTCATGATCCCAGGGTCCTGGGATCGAGGCCCACATCGGGCTCTCTGCTCGGCAGG
>LNAC01000137.1:3094787-3125840 GCA_002007465.1 Ailurus styani
GGGAGCCTGCTTCCTCCTCTCTCCTCTCTCTCTGCCTGCCTCTCTGCCTACTTGTAATCTCTCTCTCTGTGTCAAATGAATAAATAAAATCTTTAAAAAAAAATAATTACTAGTTTCATCATAAGGAGCCAAAGCAAGAGGTAGACTGTACATGACACCATTGTCACTATCATTCCATTCAGCTCACCCTCAGGAAAGCCACTGAGTCCTGTTCAAGGTGGTGGGCAGATTCACAGAAGAGAAAGAAAAAATATGAAGGATTAGTACTCATACTCATTCATTCATTCACTATATGTCTCTATGTGCTCTCCAATTTGCCTTCAAAGTACTGTAGTTTTATTTTTTTTTTTAGATTTTATTTATTCATTTGACACAGAGAGAGAGATTACAAGTAGGCAGAGAGGCAGGCAGAGAGAGAGGAGAGAGGAGGAAGCAGGCTCCCTGCCGAGCAGAGAGCCCGATGTGGGCCTCGATCCCAGGACNTGGGATCATGACCTGAGCCGAAGGCAGCGGCTTTAACCCACTGAGCCACCCAGGCGCCCAAACTACTGTAGTTTTAAAATGTGCTGGTGTTAGCAAATAATTAAAGATGTGCCCAGAGATTTAGTCCCAAGGATTTTCAGTGCATTATTGCTGATAAGAGTGAAAACCAGAGGGCGCCTGGGTGGCTCAGTGGGTTAAAGCCTCTGCTTTCGGCTCAGGTCATGATCTCAGCGTCCTGGGATCGAGGCCCACATCGGGCTCTCTGCTCAGCAGGGAGCCTGCTTCCTCCTCTCTCTGTCTCTCTGCCTGCCTCTCTGCCTACTTGTAATCTCTCTCTCTGTGTCAAATAAATAAATAAAATCTTTAAAAAAAAAATAAAAATAAAAATAAAAAAAAAAAAACTTGGAAGTTATTCATGCATTTCTGTTCCCAAGTCATTGACCAATGCANCAGTGCAGCCATTACAAAGTACCGTATAAGATATCTAATGACAGAGGCAGATAGGAGGAGGTATTGCTTAGAGAGGCACTAACAGTGTGTGGGGTGATCAGCTGTTTCTGATTCCCCCACGTCACCTAGAGCAATTGTAGGTCCACTGTGGGGATCCGATCACTCCTTTTTGATCCTTGCTGATTCAGGAGATGGAAATTTGGGCAGCCTCTTCTCCCGTGAAAATATCATTTTCCAGATTTCAATCGTAGAGCGCTTCAATCCCCATCTTATTCTAATTCTAATCACGAATAAACATAGGACAAAGTGCTCAACTTCATTGATAGTTGATAATCAAGAACAAGCAAATCAAAATTATTTAGCCCTGGCTAAAATAAAAAAATACTGACATTTCCAATTGGTGCCGAAGATGCGGTGCGGTGGCAGCCTACATACGTAACTGGTTTGAAATGGGTTTGGCTGGCGCTATAAAAATCAAAAATTTATACCCAAGGCCCTGCTCATGTATGCATGTATATGTAGTTCCATTTATGTAAAGTTTAAACACCTAAAACAGTAGTCTTAGAAGTCAGGGTAGTGGTCAACTTTGGGAAGGACGGAGGGAGCCGTGGTTGGGGAAGAGCATGAGAAGGGTGTCTGCGGGGCCGGTAATAATCTATTCTTGATCTGGTTGCTAGTTACAGGCTGTGTGCTTGAAGAAAACTCACTGAGCAGTATACAATAATTTGTGTACTTTCTATGCACGCAATATACCTTTGTGATGGACATTTTTAAATAAAATAGATTTAGGGGCACCTGGGTGGCCCAATCGGTTGAGTAGTTGACTCTTGGTTTCAGCTCTGGTCATGATCTCAGGATCCTGGGATCGAGCCCCACATCAGGCTCCATGCTCAGTGGGGAGTCTGCCTGTGGATTCTCTCTCCCTCTGCCCCTCATCCAGCTTGCTCTCTCACTCTCTCTCTCTCTTTCTAAAATAAATAAATAAGTAAATCTTTTTTATTTTTATTTTATTTTTTTTTTTAAATTTTTTTTTTTTTTTTTATTCATTTGACACAGAGAGAGAGATCACAAGTAGGCAGAGAGGCAGGCAGAGAGAGAGGAGAGAGGAGGAAGCAGGCTCTCTGCCGAGCAGAGAGCCTGATGTGGGCCTCGATCCCAGGACCCTGGGATCATGACCTGAGCCGAAGGCAGCGGCTTTAACCCACTGAGCCACCCAGGCGCCCAGTAAATCTTTTTTAAAAGATCAAATCAAATCAATTTAACATGGCTCATGCAATAAGACATGGCTTTAGAGCATTTTCTAGGAGTTACTATCTAAAGAACTGAGATTGGCTGTTTTTGGGATTCCCCAGGGGACAAGAGAGTGTCCCTCTGAGCGTGGCCCAAATCCCCAGGAGACGTGGAGTGATGCATAAACAGCAGGCAGAGTCCGGCCCCTGATGGGAGAGCTCAGTCTGGCAGCAAACTCAGCCTAACCGAAAGCCCAGCCGGGGGATTTCTTTGAGGAGCCCGAACAAGGTGGGTGAGCCCCGCTCCTACGGCAGCCCCTCCCTCTTAGGCCGGAGATAGGCAAGCCTTTAGCCTGAACAAAGCCCTTCCCAACCCCACTGAAGGAGCTGTTTGTTTCCAAAGGCCTGGTGGAACAGCTAACTGTAAGCCAGGGAGAGGAAGTTACACAATGGATGTTGAAATGTAGGCTTGTTGAAAAGTTGTCACTCGAGTAATGAATGCCCTATTTCCTGTTTTTTTTGCCGAAAGTTAAACGCTGGGCATAATTAGCTAGTAAAAAAGCAAGCTTGGCAGCAGAACAAAAATAGCACATTTTGGGAGCACAGGCCAATTAAAATTGTTTATGCAGCCATTTAGCAATATTTTTCTCCAAACTATTATGACCGGGAAATATGCAGCAGGAGACCGTAAGGCAAGCTCCTCAGAAGAAAAATGACCCACACACTGATCCTTTCAACAGCCTGCTGTTCTCGGGGGATTTTATAGTAAGAATGAACACTTCCATCGTCCTGAAGTCCCTGGGCCTCCTCAGGATCTTGAGAACAGCGTCCCTCGCCCTCTGCAGCAGGCAACCATGGACGAGGTCCTGAAACCTGCTGAAGTTAAGATTAGCCGAGCCCCCCACGTGTTAGAGATGCCAGCGACTACACACTTAGCTGCCAGCTGCCGTCATTTAAATGATCCAGCTGATGCCGTAATCTGACCGAGTGGACAAAATGTTTTTGTTAATAACTGGACAGTCTGGCTGGTGTCAGGATGAGTTGCTAGAACTCAGCGAAATTGCCCTGGACAAAGTTTGTCCGGATGCCAGCTCCTCCTCTCCGTGTTCTCTCTCCAGCACTTTCCATCTGTGTCTCTGACGATAATCCACCTCAAGTACCCAGGTTACATCTTCCTTTCCGTCTTCAGCCTCCGTGTCAAAACCTACATTTTAGATCCTGCACTTACACTGAGGTGTAATGGACCGATGGCAGCTTTAGAAGCTATCAGAGCTTCTCGCTGAGAGACGACGCTTCGATTATGGAATTTCAGACACTGAGTTAAGGGATGGGGTGAGCACGTGGGGAGCGCAGGGAGCCTTCTCGACGCCCCTAAAGTTTCACCCCAGGGAAAGAGGCTATTTTACGCGGCTTACCAGGTTAACCCACTTGGCCGAATGCCTCATGGGCTGACAGGAAAGAGATCTCTGGAGACCTTCACCTCCTACAGACACTGTCCCAGATGCCGCCGCAGTTAGCCTTAACCTGGTCACCTCGCCCGCCAGGGTTCTCGATCTCCCCAGCCCTGAGGCATCTTGAGAAGCACCTCTCACCTGGGAGGCCCACTGGAGAAAGCCTTTTGCCGCCCCTGGATTGGACAGTGAGTACTTGAACAGCAGAAGGGCCCTCTCCTGTCTTCCTGCTCACGTTCTGTTCACTTCACATTCGTGCATTCGTAGCTAGGATTTATAAAATATATATATGGATCCAAAATGATAATTTAGCTTAATATTAAGAGCTCTCTGTGGCTTGGTCCCAGCTTCCCTGTCTCACCCTTTCTCTGATTAGTCATTTTCCTGCGTTTGCCGGGACCGTCTTTCTTCCGAAGCCCACGCTGTACTTTCGTACTTCTTTGCCTTTTCAGACTCTGTTCCCTGCCTGAGCTCCTTTTCCTCCTGGTACCCAAATCTCTCCCATCAAGTGAGGCTAACCCGAACCTCCCTTCTTGTCCACAGAGCCACCTCTGACCACTGCTGCCCACAGCGGTCTTCTACGCGTGTGAACTCTCCCAGCATTATTCCCTCAGCCTGCCTACGGCCTTCAGTCAAAACTTCCCTTTGACATGCCCTGTGTTCTCTTGAACATCTTCTCTCTGGGTAGAACGTATAGCCCTGAGTTGGCCTCCCTCCCTCCAGCTTATGGGCACTGGAGTCAGGAGGGGACCTCTGGTCAGCAGTTTCCGGGTCAGAACTAAATGAAGTTCCTGGCAGTGGACCTGCCCCTGGGTCCCCACAGGAATTTCCTGTCGACAGCCCCGCCCTCTGCCTTCCGTTTCCTCTCCTCCAGGCCTCACCTCTGAATCATGACTTTCCCTGCGACTCCTTCCATTCTCTCGCTCTCATCCATCCAATAAGCATTACAAGGCTTAGATAAGAACACTGGATGAGATCAGCTCCTGGAGACATATTCTGGTTCTACAAAGACATGTGGTTCCGTGGCTATAACTCTTTGGAGTTAGCCAACCAGTGATCTCGAAAGGTCATTCGCCCCTTGTCCCTCCCTCCCTCCCTTCACTCATTCATTCATTCATTCATTCATTCGATATTGTCTAAGTGCATACTATGTGCCATGCCCTGTGCTGGGCCCCAGGGACGCAGCAATGAACAGATCCCAGGCCCTGCTGGCCTTCAAGGAGCTGGCAATCTAGAAGGGGATCCAGGCAAGTTAACAAGCCGTGACAGTACACAGTCTGTATGATGGGAGAGGTTTAAGGTAGCCCATACGGATGAAATTCTGTTCTGTTGAACAATATCTGTTGAGAAGCAGGATCCACAAAACCGTTTGTTCTGTAGACCTTTCCAGAGGCTGTAGTTCCTTTTTGGTGCACCCAAGTCTTCAAAAATCTCCAATTTATTTTCCCACTGCCTGTTAAACTTAGCAACAATCCTTTAAAAAGAGCTGGTCACATCACTTAGCAGGATTCTTCATGTATTGCAAGATAATAATTAGGTCATGCTTCTAGCATTGTGCTTTAACTTTGCCTAGTGTTTAAAATGATGCCGGAAAGTAATAATTCAGGCACTAATGGTCCTAGCTATCACTGACTGAACATGTCTCCAGCGCCAGGTGATTTTCACGGGCCTCGTGGAGAGATCTGCAGGCCAGGCGGAGCTTTCTACCATACCCAAGCCATGAGCATGTCCTTTTGGCCCACGTCCCTTAGATGTGTGTTCCCTGGTGAACTTCCCTTATCCTCTTCTGGTGTCATCCCTCTCCATTGGGAGGGACAGACCAGCCAGTTTGCACCTACTCCCAGCCCCGTCCTTTGGCCAAAACCTCATGCCTCAAACTTGACTCCACTGACATTCTCTCCCTTAAACTTGAATCTTCAGATGCGTCCCTACTGCTCATGTAGCCTCACCGCTGAGTCCTGAAGCTTAACTTCGCATTAGCCCCTACTCTGCTTACATTCACAGATGATTACTGTGGCTTGCAACCAAGGAACCGTAACCCAAACCATCATTCACTGCAACCTGGTACAGTTTTCCCATTCCTTTGTTCCGAAGCCAACAAGCTGATGCTGTCTGGAATTTGCCAGTTCTGCTCAGCACTCTGTGGAAGGAGAGGAGAGGCTCAGATGCCAGGGCCATGGACCGTGGGACGTTAGAGAAAGGAACTGTCTGACAAACAGCAAACGTGCCAAATGAATGCTTTCAGAGAAACGAGGGTTGCCTGAA
Source organism: Ailurus styani (assembly GCA_002007465.1). Lineage (NCBI taxonomy): Eukaryota > Metazoa > Chordata > Mammalia > Carnivora > Ailuridae > Ailurus > Ailurus styani. The sequence continues at coordinate 3,100,666 of LNAC01000137.1, forward strand.
CACTATTGATTGCAGGCCCACTAATGGTTCAGGCTGTGGGGTTGGGTGTGACAGCTCAGCCTCACTCAGTGCAGTAATATACCGCCAAGTCAGGCCTATTTTCCGGTGTCAGCAGGGAAATGGGAGACTATTAAGGACGCACCTTATCAGGAACTGAGCTCAGCGTCACTGGGGAGACGGTGGCAATTAGCAAGATGGAAGCCATGAAGCAGCCCCAGCTCTGGGATAGGTGCGGAAGAAATTAGGAGGAAACCTCTTAACTGACAGGTCAGCTTTGGCCCCAACAGGGAGAGGGCCCTGAGCAAATGCTGATGCTCTCTTTTCTCTGGCTGGAAAGATCTCCACTACCTCTGGTTACCTTTGGGTCTGCTCTCTGCACACACATTTGCTAGGGGGCGTCTATCTATCTAGTCTCCCTGCCCCAATTACAAAAGTAATCATGTCCCCTATCATTTGAATGGTGCTCTCACATTTAGTGTGTCGGGCAGGCAGTAGAGTCAAGGGTCCAAGCTTTGGAGACTGGAGTGTCTGGAACAAATGGGTGAAAAAATCAGCCACTATCTTTCCCTCCGGGGCTCTCAAGCTGGAGGGAGCCATGAGTGAGCATGTGAGGGGCCTTCATTTGAAGAAATTATTACACAACTGTCATCACTTTTCCACCCTTCCATTCCAAACACACACAAGGTCAAGAAAACGGATGTGGCCTGTAAGCTAGGAGACCCATTTCCTGCTCTACTTGGGTTTGCTGTGTGGCCTCAGAAAAATCCACTTGCCTCTCTGAGCTTCGGTTTTTCTCAAGTACAAAATGAGCCCGTTACTAGATGATCTCTGAGTTAATCCAGGTCCTCCAAGAAGCAGACGCCAAGAGGGGTTGAACATACTAGGATGTTATGAGGAAAAACGCCTGTGAGAGAAAATATGGAGGAAGCTGAGAAGAGCTGGGGGAGCCCTCCGCCCAGGATGCTAGTCTGACTCTGAATCAAGAAGTGGGAGGAGGACGCTTTTGTGGAAGCATCTCAGACCAAATCTAGGGAACGTTCGGCAAGGCCATCAGGGAGTCGTCAGACCAAAGATGGCTGTCAGAAGAGTCCAGTGTCTCCCAGGGACAGGTCTGCCTTAGCATCTGTGCTGTCCTTTGTCCTCTGGGAGCAGCCAGTGGGAAGTGTGGCCGAGGAGTAAACCCAGGGCTGGATGTCAGAGCAAGCAACTGTGGCCTCCTGTGGCGTGAAGTCTGCAAGGTGCGTTCTTTTGGCCACAGGAAAGCTCGGTGGCCCGGTGTTCTCAGAACCCTAGAGACTGGCCAGCAGACCCAGACCCACGTCACCCTGAGGGAGTCTGGCTGGGCACTGTGGATAGCAGCCGCTCATGGGCGCTCCCTGACGGCAAAGTTGGCAGGATATTTGTGTCCATGTGACACGTTGGGATCAAATGCTTCCTGTCTTTCCTATTTTGGGCCCTGCTTTGGTCTTCAGAGAAGGGAAGTAGGGGCTCCAGTTTCCCCGCTGTCATCTTTGTTTGAAGTGAAGCCAGACAATAGAGGCCCTACCCTGATCACATCCGTCCTGCCTTTCCTGGATGCCCCCCAGCCTGGACCCTCCATGCACACAGCCACACGGCCACACGTGGGAAGCTGTATGGCTTTGAGTTCTGGGCGCGTCTGGGCTCAGAAAAACCTAGACCTGAGTTTCTCTTCCCTGTCTTCCTGGCTGCATAACCCTGAACAAATGACCATTTCTGTGAGCCCTGACATTCTCTTCGATAAAAGGAGGGAAATCCTGCCTACTTCTTAGGATCGTCATGAGAATTCAATAAGACCAGGCACATAAAGTCTTTAGCCCAGCACGACACCTAGTATGTGCTCAGTAAATGACACATACTCATGGCGTCCCCTCCTAAACACCTGCTACCCATACCATCACAATTGCCCTCGATATTATCCTCTGGTGAGGGACACTAAGGCCTCAGAAGTTTCTCCTGTGCCCAAGAAGCATTTGGACAAGGGCAAGAACACGTAGAAAGCCACACTGAGATTAGCGGCTAGGTTGTGAGGCTGGCTCTGGAAAGTCATCACAGTTGGGGCTGTCTTGTTCATTCCATGACTTCTACAGGACTTCCCTCTGGTGTCCGTGCACCTGGCTTCCTGAATTCACTGGCAATGTCTTAGGCCCAATACACCGTGATGTGCAGAGATGGTGGTTCTGGTCACCGCAAGAACCGGAAGGAAGAGTGCAGGTTGGGGTGATGACAGACGGAGCAGGAGGAAGTGGTGGGCTGGCGAGGCCGGGTGATGAAGGGCCTTGTAAACCCTATTAAGGAATTGGACTTGATCCTGAGGGCAACCACCCGTGCCCTTGATGGGTTTCAAGTAGGAGAGCGATGTAATCAGATTTGTCTGATGGCTTCAGAACAATTTACCCAAGTTAGCCCCCTTCCCTGGGGAAAACCTGTGCCCTGGAGAGGAAAATATGAACAGAAAGGATTGGAATTGCACCCACCCCTTGAAAGCACTGCCCGCTCAAACTTTCCCTGACCTGTCCTCCGTCTGACAAAGGCCCCGCGGCCAGCTGGAGAGGAGCCTTGTTGATTACTCACAATTCCCTTCCCGAGAGGATAGGCGCAGATGTGTTTTCTCTTGATAACACTGGCTCCTTTCGAGCAATAGGACTTCCTGTCTGATCGGAGAGCAATTACTGTACCTCCAAAGAGAAAATGCTTTAAACAAATCCAGTTTTAGCCCTCCATGATAACGGAGACGTTTGCTCGCTGATCTGCCATTACCCCTGCATTTAAGGAAGAACGGGGACTTAGGACTCCCAGTGACCAGAGTGATGTCTCCAGATCTGTTTGGTAAAAGATCCAGGGGCCAAAGGGAGAGGGGATTTCCCCCCCCGGGAATCTGTTCCCTCGGCCGTGCCACCCTGGGCCTGGAGCTCCTGGCTTTTCTGCTCCCCACCCCTCCGCAGGGGCCAGAGGCCTGTGAAGAACAAGTTGCTTTGATCATCTCAGGGCAGGTCCAAGCTGCTCTGGTCACATTCGGCGTCCCTTGGTCTGTTTCCATCAGCGGATCATACGGTTATTTGCATGAAGACAAATTGTTACCCAACAGCCATCCAGGAAAACTGCCTTTTTTCATACCTTAGGAAAACATGAAAACGGAAAATTCCCCCCCTAGTTGGGCAGTCCTGCCAGAGATCACCAGTTGGTTTCACTCTCTTTCCAGGATCAGCTGGATGGAATATCCCTCACTCCTTGCTTGCTTCTGTAAGACCCCGAGAAAGATAAGTGGATAATCGTAATTAGTTAACATTTGCATAACACTCGAGCTACGCCTAAGTACCTTCTATACACACTCATGCAGTGTAATTCTCCTAAAGATCCTATGACACAGGTACTGCTTTTTTCTCTTTCTTTTTTTTTTTTTTAAGTAGGCTCCACGTCCAGCACAGGCCCCATGTGGGGCTCAATCTGACAATCCTGAGATCATGACCCTGAGATCAAGATCTGAGCTGAGATCAAGAGTCAGACTCTTAACCGACTGAGCCCCCCAGGTATCCCAACACAGGTACTATTATTATTCCCATTTTTAAATGAAATAACTAGGGCATATTCCAGAACCCAGGGATGTATTATGGTATGGCAAGGGTGGGGAGTAAGTTTACAGTTGGAACTAAGGTTGCTAATCGACTGACCTTGAGACCAGGAGAGTATCCTGGATTATCCAGTTGGGCCCAATGTGATCACGAGGTCCTTTATAAGTGAGAGTCAGGGTCAAGTTTGAAGATGCAATGCTGCTGGCTTTGAAGGTGGAGGAAGACCACCACAAGCCAAGAGATTCAGGGGGCCTCTAGGTTCTCTCCCAGAGCCTCCAGAAGCAAAGAAGCCCTCTACTGTTGATGTGAGACCCTTGAGACCCATTGCCGGCTGCTGAGTTCCACAACGGGAAGATAATAAATTGGTAGTGTTTTAAGCCATTAAGTTTGTGGTCATTTGTTACAGCAGCCACAGGAAATGAACACACTGGTATTGAGTGTACAGTAGGAAACACAATAAATATGGGCTCTGCCCTTAAGGGCTGTCTGGATATTGCCAGTGTTTGCGGACTCCGGGTTCGGTCAGCAGTTCCTAAAGCACATTGGGCAGTGGGAGCTCTGCCCTTTCTGGAGCCCAGGGCCCTGCTAGTGGTGCTCCATGCTCTCCTTGCCTTATTTAACTTCACTCCTTTAGCTTAATTGAGTATTTTCTAGTGTTTGGGACCATACTAAGTATTTTGCATATTTACCTAATTTCATCCTGACCAGACTCTGAGAGATATTTTTATCCCCATGTACCAGGTGAAGAAAGCGACACTCTGAGAGGATAAGTGACTTTCCAAAGGGCCCACGACAAGTGGCAGGTGTGAGCCTCAGGCATCTGACTCTAAACCCACCCACACCATCAGCCCGGCGGCTTCTGTTCCACCTCCCCGCCCTGTTCCACCCACCGTGTGGCAGCCCACGTGCCCGGCATGGCAGCTCCACCCCCCCACCGCCACCCCCATTCACATCTGAAGGCAGTCACAGGGCCCGCTCGTGGGTTCCAGTAAGAGGGTGGAGTCCCCCATTTGGGCAAACGCTGTTCCTACCCATGAGCACAGAGGGGTGTTTTTCAGACAGAAGCCTGGCGGAGGCTGAGATAAGCATGATTCAGGACAGCTCACGAGGGGCCACTCTGGATAAAAACCCTCAGCAGAGCCAGGGGACTAGGGCAGCTCCACGTGGTATTGGAGACTGCACGCCAAACACAGGGTGAGCGAGGGGTTCTGCTTCTCCCAGAGCTCTGGGTCCAGAAATGGCCCCCGAGGAAGCTGGGTCTCAGATCTGCCCTACTCCAGGCCTTCACATCTAGCTGGCCTCGTGCACCCCTGGCCTTCATCTCCGAGGTGGCTCTGTTCCCACCGAGTGAGGGCAACTTGATCTGGCCCTCGGGAGACTGTTGCTTGGAAGGGGAGAGTGTGTGTCATTACTGACAGCAAGCACAGCAACAGTAACAATTACAACGGCTGCTATTTATTACGTGCTCATAAGCTTTAAAGTAATCTCACTTAACCCCCACGACCATCATTTGGGCTCCATTCTCTTATCACCACTTTACGAATGGGTAAACTGAGGCTCGAGAAGAGGACTTCCCAAGGCCACACTCTGGCCAGTAAACATAGAGCCTGCCTGGCCTCTTCTGTTCCAAAGCACGTGCTGTTGCAGAAGTCAGGGACTCGCTGACGACTGAGATCATTAATGAGGTTGCCTGTCTCCTTACCTAACAAGGAGATGGGGGGAGGGTGGGGTGCTCTCTGACTGCTCCCGTTTCTCAGGTGGGCCTGGCTCTGAGCCCCGCCTGCTTGGGAACCCCGAGGTGGAGACGGACCGCTCCGGCCAGCAAAGGGTGTGTGTCTGCAGGGCGAGCTGCACTATCGCAGTGAAGAGAGTGGGGAGGAAGTGACTCAATCATCAAAGGCCTGGTCTTCCTCGGGGAACTGTCCCTAATCACAATTATCCCGCTACAATAATACCATTTCAGAGAGACTGTGAGCCGGGGCACTGTGTAGCCATGTAAACTGCTTCCTGTATCTGCCAAACCCAACAGCATTGGGCAATTAATAGAAGCCAGCTCGGCCTCCCGCTCTGATAAGGGCCAGAGCAGCGCTCCTGGCCTTGTTGTTCTAATGACGAATAGCCCCCCTCCTGCAAAGTCATTCTCTCTCCTCCCTGCCAGCGTGGGGCCACAGTGGCCCGGGGCCCACAGGAGGCCGGGGACAGCCACACACCACCTTCTGCTTGGTTTGACGCTTCATGGAGATAAAAATGACTTTCATTCTCCGGCTAAACAGAAAGTCACGGCTCTTCAGGTCACCTCAGGACCCTGGTGGTGATTTGGGATTGAGCAGGAGCCCTGCAGCCTAGAACAAGGACGCACAGACAAGAAAGCACTTCATGGGGTGGCTCAAGAGAAGAAGGAACTAGAGAAAGTTAATACAGTGTAACTTCTAGATCATCCCAGAGCTCCAGAATTTTAAGAGGCGCCTCAGATCCTTATAATAAACTGCTTTGCAGGGCATAGAGAAGGGCCTTCGAAAATGACCTAGCCCCACACAAATTCTCTGTGGCTCTTGGGCTACCGATGGGAAGCAACACTTCACAGGGCCAGGGCCTCCCCGAATCTCAGGGTGAAAGTGGTGTGACATGATGGTGACCCACGGGCCAAGCCTAGATGCTGCCTGCCCAGAGCTCCAGGTCCAGTGGGGTGGAAGCATGTCAAAACATCGGAACATAAACTGGTGCGGCCACTATGGAAAACAGTATGGGAGTTCTTCAAAGAACTAAAAATGGCAATTCCACTCTGGGTATTTATCCAAAGGAAATAGAAACAATAACTTGAAAATATATGTACCCCTGTGTTCATTGCAGCATTGTTTACAATAGCCGAGATATGGAAGCAACCCAGATGTCCATCAAGGAATGGATGGATAGAAATGTTTTATTATTTATTTGTTTATTTATTTACTTAGAGAGCAAGGCAGGGAGGGGCAGAGGGAGGGGGAGAGAGAGAATCTCAAGAAGACTCTGCTGAGCACAGAGACCCAGGTAGGGCTCAATCTCATGACCCTGAGATCATGACCTGAGTCAAAATCAAGAGTAGGACGCTTAACTGACTGAGCCACCCAGGTGCCCTGAGATGTTATTTATATACACATACATATATATACACATATACATATATATTTTATATATATGTATATTATATATATAATGGAATACTACTTGGCCATTAAAAAGAAAGAAATTTTTATTTGTGACAACATGGATGGGGCTTGAAGGCATATGCTAAGCACAATAAATCAGACAAAGACAAATACCATGTAAGCTCACTTATATGTGGAATCTAAAAACAAACAAACAAGCAAATAAACCCAAGTTCACAGATACAAGAGCAGATTGGTGGTTGACAGAGGCAGGGAGTGGGGGTGGGTAAAATGGGTGAAGGAGGTCAAAGGTCCAAACTTCCAGTTACAAAATAAGTAAGTCCTGGGGATGTCATTTACTGCATGGTGACTGTGGTTAATGCTACTGTATTGTGTATTTGAAAATTGCTGAGAGTAGATTTTAAAATTTCTCAACATAAGAAAAAAATTTGTGGGGCACCTAGCTGTCTCAGTCAGTAGAGCATGTGACTCTTTTTTTTTTTTAAAGATTTTATTTATTTATTTGATACACAGAGAGAGATCACAAGTAGGTGGAGAGGCAGGCAGAGAGACAGGGAGAGGAGGAAGCAGGCTCCCTGCCGAGCAGAGAGCCCGGATGCGGGCCTCGATCCCAGGACTCTGAGATCACGACCTGAGCCGAAAGCAGAGGCTTTAACCCACTGAGCCACCCAGGTGCCCGCATGTGACTCTTGATCTCAGGTCACAAGTTCAAGCCCCATGTGAGGTGTACAGCTTACTTAATTAAAAATAAATAAATAAAAACAGGAAAAAATCTGTAATTATATGTGACAATAGATGTAAACTAGGCTTACCGTAGTCATTTCACAGTACATACAAATATCAAATCATTATATTGTAGACCTAAAACTAATATAATATTATTATATTTGTATGATATGCTGACTAATCTAATATTAACTAATATAATGTTAACTAATATAATGTTATTATTATATTGTATTATAATATGTTAACTAATCTATTAACTAATAATTGTTAACCAATATAATGTTAACTAGTATAATGTCAATTACATCTCAGTTAAAAGGAAAAAACACAGCTCTTCACACGTTCCTAATTTCCTTTTGGTGACCTGCACCCTCATTTCTTGTCAGTGGGTAGAGGGCACTCATCTTCTTACAAAGGATCAAATGTCTGCATTCTCTGGGGTAAAAGTTGACTAATAAGTTTTGCTTGTTTGGGACACTTAAGCCAAATTCCCAAGAAGTCATGGCTGGTTGAGTCAAAGGTGTGATTCTGACTCTCTCTTCTCAAGGGGAGTGACTGCATAGCTTGCTCACTTTCCTCCTCCCAAGAACAATGCAAATGAAGGCAAAGGGATTTTTGCCTGAGCTAGGCCAGATGAAGAGGAGGGAGTGAGGCCAGAGGATGTGGGCGTTTTAAAATTGGCTCTCACTTTGCGGGAAGACTCTCTCCCAAGGTGACTTGCAAATTGTACTCAAATGTCGAAATTTCCCCCAGTTTGGACATTTGGTGTTGTTAGTTGCTATTCTGTGTTGGGGCCCATCTTGATGAACTTTCTTGGGAGAAATTTATTTTAATGGTCTAATAGCACTTATGCTCTAATAGGAGGGAGAGGGGAGGGAGTGGGGAGGCAGAGGTGAGCGAAGTGTTGTAACAGAATGAGTAATAAATAGGTGGTTAGGATTGGAGTCCCAGCTCTATACTTCCTAGCTGTGCAACTTGGGGCAAATTATTTAACTTTTCTCGATGCCAGTCTCCTGGTCTCTGACAGGGTGGTAATTATAGTACTTAATGCCCAAGATTGTCGTGAGGATTAAGTGACCATGCCTACAAAGTAGTTAGTTCAGTTCTTGGTGCATGTAAGTGCTTGATACCCACATATTGAACTACTAATGGCTTTTAATTGTCTTGTTATATTAGATTATCTCTCTCCCCTACTGGCACCATCCAGATCTCTCTCACAAACAGCAGGCCTATGAAACATCCCTCACTAGATGTTAGAATGCAATCTACGACCGTACCCAGGCCAGTCTTGAACACCTCCAGAAACAGAAGACTCACTCCCTTACCGGGGTGGCTCATTTCATTTTCAGAAACTTCTGGTTGATGGACATTTCTTCCTGTCATTGAGTCAAAGGTTGTCTGTCTGGGGCCATCATTTGGTTCTAGCTGTGCTCTCCAGAATCATAGGGAATTTAAGTCGGATCTCTGTGGTTTTCTATGTGCAAACGCTTCAAATATTTGAACAGAGCTGGCACACGCCTTCTGAGATGTCTCCACCCAGAAAGCTTGAGTCCTTCATGAGGCTGGCTACTCTCATTGGAACCTGCCCCCCACCCCCAACCCCACCAAGTATCATTTTCTCTCTAGTGGAAGGGTGAGTTCAAAGAAACCAGAAGACTCATTCCGTTAGCTGGAAACACACTGCAAGTTTCATATCTTTTGGTCTGGAGGTGAATTTCCATGTCAATGGCACCGAAACAGCTGGAGGTGGCTGATAAATGGGAGCTGGCTTTAGATCTCAAGTGTGCCCCAATGTCCTGTGGCTGGTGGAGTATTCCCTTCTCCAGATGTACTGGAGGTAGCTTGAATGGAAAGATGAGAGGGCCCCTCAGAGGTAGAGCTGTGGTTCAGTTCCCCCAACGCCAGGCAGCAGGTGGGGCCAGATAACCGCTAGATAATGGCCTCAAGGAGCCGCAGGGAGGCCAGCACTAATCTCTCAGGCCCTCGTGTGTGAGCATCTGGAATCTGGGCAAGCGATGCTCCAGTCTTTGAAACTTCCACTCATCCCTCTGCATACAACAGCTGCTTCAGAAGATAATATTCAGTCTCTGTCACATCTAGTTCAAAGGGGATGGCTAATCTTGACTTTCAGTTGCTACCTAATGAAGATTTTAATCCAGATCCCTTGGCCCAGTGACATGCCGCACAATAATTACTATCACATATATTTGAGCCTCAAGTTATTTTGTTTGGTGGTTTGCACTGTCCTTCTCTCTTGCACTAATACCACACTCATGACACTCTGACACTCATAAACTCTGGGTTTATGCCCACACCAACTAATTCTTTCACGCCAGGCGGGCGTCCTACTGTTCAGTTCAGTTCTGACTCTACCTACCAAAGCTACACATTAAGCGCTCAGTCCCACAAGACTGTCCCCATTTCAGACATCAGCGGCAAGTCCCAGGGTACCCCCAGGACTTATGACTGACTTACAAAATGGGGTTCCCCAACCCCCTCTTTGGGTTTGATAATTTGCAAGACCAGCTCGTAGAACTCAGGAAAATACCTACTTATGTTTACTGGTTTATTATATAAAAAAGAATATGATAAAGGACACAGATGAATAGCTCAGTGAAGGGTGAGGTCGGGAAGGGTCCCAGGCACGGAGCTTCTGTCACCATGGAGTTGGGGCGTGTCACCTTTCCCGCACATGGATGTGTTCACCATCCTGAAAGCTCTTTGAACCCTGTATTTTCGGGAATTTTAGGGAGGCGTGAACACATTGGCATGATCAATCATTTGTTCAACCTCCAACCCCTCTCCCTTCCCAGAGGATGGGAGATGGGGCTGAAAGTTCTAAGCTTCTAATCATGGCTTGGTCTTTCAAGTGACTAGTCCCCATGCAGAACCCCATCAAGAGTCACCTTATTAGAACAAAAGGTATTCCTATCACCCTGTAAATTCCTAGGAACTTAGGAGCTCTCTGTCAGGATCTGGGATCAAAAAACAAATATTAGAACAAAAGATGTTCCTAGTATTCTTATCATTTAGGAAATTACAGGGGTTTTAGGAGCTTTGTGTCAGAACCAGAGTCAGAGGCCAATACATAAATTTTCTGTGGTTTCACACACATCCCAGACACTTAGAACACAATTATGCATTCATTTATCCAACTGTCCATTCATTCAACAACTTGTTTCTGAGTCCCAATCATGTGCCAGGCACTGTGGTGCACATGGGACTATAATGGTGAGCAGGACCGGGGGTGCCTGGGTGGCTCCGTCAGTCACGCACCTGACCTCAGCTCAGGTCGTGATCTCGGGGTCCTGAGATGGAGCCTGGTAGTGGGCTCCCCGCCCACCTGAGGAATCTCCTTCTCCCTTCTGCCCCTCCCCCTGCTCATGCTCTGTCTCTCAAAGAAATAAATAAAATCTTTAAAAAAAAAATGGTGAGCAAGACCAGCCAGATTCATCCTGGACAGAACTTAAGATCCAAGTGGCGGAGAAAGAAATTAATTATAAAATCATGAACATGCCACAGAACAACAAACCATTTGAAAGATTGTAATGAAAAGAAGCAAAATTCTTTTCTAAAAAATATTTAATTAATTTATTTATTTAGAGAGAGACTGTGGGAAAACGGGAGGGGCAGAGAGAGAGGGAGAGAATCTCAAGCAGACCCCACACTCAGTGCAGAGTCCCACTCAGGCCTCAGTCTCCCTACCCCGACTGAGATCATGACCTGAACCAAAATCAAGAGTTGGGCGCCCAACCAACTAAGCCACCCAGGCGCCCCAAGAATCAAAGTTCTGAGGAAGCTATTCACGAGGCTCTAGTCTGGGTTTGTGGGAATCAGAGAAGGCCTGAGAGAGTCCCCAAGGTCACAGTGGATATCCAGGTTCATCTCCACACTCCACACTTCCCAGGGGCCTTGCATAGTCCTCAACACATAGTGGATGCTTAATAAATATTTGTGGATACAGGAATGTATATATGAACCAACCATGTTTTGTTGTGTGTGTGTGTTTTTTTAAACCACGTTGTTCTTGATTAAAGTGATAGCCGGAATGGAGCTTCGTATCTGGGTAGTTCTCTGGAGATGGTGGAATGCTTTCACATGCATAACTCTGTGATCCTCCAACACCGTGAGTCTTGGGAAGGATGGGTATTATTCTCCGTGTTTCACAGGCAAGAGAGCTGATAGGGAGGAAGTATGGTGGGTAAAGCACACTCTTGTGTCCTGTGGTCCTAGCATATACTCCACTTCTCAGCAGCTGTGGGAAGCCCATGAGCAAGGCTGGAGTACAACATCTTCCCCATATTTATCCCCAGGCCTGGTGCTCTCCTGAATTAAAGTTCCCCCTGGAGGGCTCCAGAGTGATGACAGTCTGGGGACTGTCTTAGGGGCTTGTGAAAACAGCGATCCACATGAATGCGTTCCGAACCAGTGCCGGCTTCCTAGGAAGAAGGATGTGGTTGTTCAACCTTGGCAGAGATCTCTCTAAACTCAACAATTCAACAAATATTTATTCTGCGTTTACTAATTAAAGGCACTGCCCCGGTGTCAATAGGCTTTCATATCTTAATAAGAGGAACCACCTTCCAGAAATTTCTGTTTTAATAAGATTAATAACGACAGCTCCCAAGTGCTGAACCCTCAGTGTATTCCAGCCAATGTACTAAACGCCTTATGTGTATTGAATCCTCACGACTCTGTCATTGGTAGTAGTACTACTTTACCCCCACGGTGATGGTGAACTTCTGTGTCGGCTTGACCGGGCCATGGGATGCCCAGACATTTGATCAAACATTATCCAGGTAGATCTGTGAGGGTGTTTTGGACAAGAGTAACATTTGAATTAGACTTGAGAAAAGCAGCTGGCTCTCCTGAATGTGGGTGGGCCTCACCTACTCAGCCAAAGGTCGGACTAGAACAAAAAGGTTGACTTTCCCATTAGTAACAAAGAACTCCTTCTGCCGGTCTGCCTTCAGGCTGGGACACTGATATTTTTCCAGCCCTTGGACTGCAGCTACACCATAAGCTTTCCAGGGTTTCCAGCTTGCTGATCACATCTTGGGATAGGTCAGCCTCCATAACCATGTGAGCCAATTTCTTATAATCTGTCACCTCATATCGCATGTATACATATCGCATGTGTGTGTATATACACACACACACACACACAGAGGAAGTCACAATATGTGTACACACACACACACATATGTGTGTATATATATATATATATATATATATATATATATATATCTTCATTGATTCTTTTTCTCTGGGGAACCCTGACCAATACATCACCGTTACAGATCAGGAAAATGACACCCTAGCCCTCCCCCTTACTAATTCCCAAACTCAGCCCATCATCTTCCCTCCTAGCCCCACACGCCTGGGATCTGGAATGAAGCATCCCTTTGTCCTCCCTAGATCTCCTGTATCTCCTGGGTCTGAAGGGGCCCTGTCTTTGAACTCTCTAAGGATCCCCTCACTTTCTGCGTGCCTGCTGCTGATACCAGCTGCCAGATCCTCAACTTCTTCCATCTGGGGAGGGCAGGAAGGGGGTGATATGGCCTGAGGGGTTTCCAGAGCTACAAACCATCCTGACGGCGTCCGGTCAAGATCTTCCCCCAAATTCAGCTCCTCTCTCTGCCCAGGCCATTTTAGTCCTCACTGGCTTTGGGTGCAAGGCCCAGGGCCTATTTTGCTTTTGGGGGGGTTCAGGCTAATGTTTTCAGCCTAATATATGTTTTAATGGATAACAAAATGGGGGGGGGAAGAATTGCAATTAATAAGCATTCAGAAAGTTGTTTTGTTCAATTTTGGTGCCTATAAAAAATCTCAATCGAAAATAACTTTTAAGTTAGTTTTGTATAACTTTGCTTGAATTTCCGAAGACCCATACTGATGGCTGAGTTATCACAGCCAGTTGTAAAATAAATGTGTTAAAACAGAAACTGAGGCATCTTAAAAATTTGGGGCTCATTTGAGCAAAAATCAGTTCAAATCAGGCAACTCCCAAAGTGGTTCAGAGTGCTCCTCCAACAGGAGTTCAGGGCAAGACTTCTAGCGGAAAGATGAGGCAAAGCAATTTTTTGACCGACCAAAGCTTCAGTGATCCTCTTATTGAAAAAGCCTTGTAGGCTGCTTCTGATTGGCGCTCCTTAGATCTCAATTTTGTAACGTCAGGGCATTTACAGGCTTATGTTGCTCTTGCTTATAGAGGCTGTTAAACGTTAGGACACATCAGTCTAATGGCCTCCTGGTTTAATTAATTTAACACATGTATTTGGAACCAAATAATTTCAGGAGCGACAGTTATCAAAACCTTGTCTGCTTTTTCTCCAGCAAAAGTCTGTATGTTTAGGGTAGGAGGGATATGGCTGGGTCCTATAAAGGTCTTAAGATGCTCTTCTCTATCTCAAGATTTCCCTGCTTCAATTCCTACAGTCACGACCCCTCCCCACCCTGGACCCCCTGGTCTTTTGTACTCACCTCTGGTGTTCAGAGCTCTCCATGACCCAGCCCATCCTGAACCTGAGCTTGCTTGCTTGCTTCTTACCATCCTTTCTTGCATTCATCCATTCACTCATTCAAGAAATTCAATTGAATCATGTTTATTCAATTGAATCAATGATTATCACTGATATTTTAAGTTAAGTGTGGTTCTAAGGGGGATACAGCATTAAGCAAGACAAACAAGGCCCCCGCTCTCCAGAAATTCACACTAGTCTAGCAGAGGCAGGGAGTAGCTGGTGGCCTGGAGATAGCCAGTAAGCAAATAAACAAATAGATAACAATAAGCCATCAGCTCTTTTTAAAGAAAAATGAGTGAAGGTAAAGAACTTGCAGGCAGGTGCTCTTTTTAGATAGGGTGGCTAGAGAAGTCCTCTCAAGAGGCCACATTAAAACAGAGATATGAGTTAAGTCAAGGAGCCAACCAGGCAAGGGTCTGACAGGAGTGTTCCAGGCAGAGGAACAGACAGTGCAAAGGCCCTGAGGTAGGCATGGCCTTTGTGAGTTGGAGAAAAGGCAAGGAGGTCACTGCAGCTGCAGCAAAGTGAACAAAGGGAGAATAGTAGGAGTTAAGGTTAAAGAGATGGGGTGGAATGGGCAGGACATAAAGGACTTGGTCAAAACAACTCCTCTGCTTTCCAGTATGTTCCATCAGATGCTTAATTTGCAATGCTGCCATTGTGTGGGAGGCACTTAATGGTTGACTGGTTCATTGAGCAGCAGCAGCAGTTTGCAGAACAACACAGGGGGTCACAGATCTGCCAACACCTCCCTTGGACAAACATCTCTGTGGGAGGGAACAGACAGGCACAAATTGCCCCACCACCAGCCACTGCCGGCCAGTTCCAGCAAACACCTTCTTGGCCTCCCTTGGCTTTGCTGCTTGAAGAGTCCCACTTGCCACCCACCAGTTTCATCTGAAATGCCCCTTGTCCCATCCTTGCCAACTCCACAGCAGTGAGCTTAATGCTTTTCACCTTGACTTGTACTGTGCTGGACAGACCAAACTTGACGTCTGCCTTCCTCTCGGTAACATGCTCAGTATTTGTGATTCTGAAATCATGGAGTTAGAATCCTCCTAGTTGAGAAGTCTGCAGTGAACTGGAAATATTTTTCCCACAAATGGAACTTGTTTGGCTTTTGCTGAAAAGCATTAGGGGTTTGGGGGACTGTGGTTAAACTTTGCCAGGAAATTTCTTTTTTTTTTTTTTAAGATTTTATTTATTTATTTGACACAGAGAGAGAGATTACAAGTAGGCAGAGAGGCAGGCAGAGAGACAGGGAGAGGAGGAAGCAGGCTCCCTGCTGAGCAGAGAGCCCGATGCGGGCCTCGATCCCAGGACGCTGAGATCATGACCTGAGCCGAAAGCAGAGGCTTTAACCCACTGAGCCACCCAGGCGCCCTGACTTCACCAATTTGTAGAAAATACAGCGGCAATAACATGCGAAATGTCACTCTGGGAATGTAATCTGCAAAATCCAGATGATCTATAGGAAAACCACCCAGTTTCTTTAACAATTGGCAAGGAAAAAAAAAAAAGAAAACTTGGAGATACCGGTGGATCACAAGAGATCTAGGAGACACATCAACCAACCACCACATCTGGAACTTATTTCCATTGCAATTTGAGCAAAGACTCTACAAAATTATGAGACAGGAAAATGTGAACACTAGATACTCGATTACACGAAGAAATTAGTTTTTGGTCTGATTATAGTAATAGGACTATATTTTTTTTTTTTTAAAGATTTTATTTATTTATTTGACACAGAGAGAGAGATTACAAGTAGGCAGAGAGGCAGGCAGAGAGACAGGGAGAGGAGGAAGCAGGCTCCCTGCTGAGCAGAGAGCCCGATGCGGGCCTCGATCCCAGGACGCTGAGATCATGACCTGAGCCGAAAGCAGAGGCTTTAACCCACTGAGCCACCCAGTGCCAGGAAATTTCTATTGAGCACCTCTCGGAGGCACTGGGAGAGCTGCAAATAAGACACACCACATCCTTTTGGAAGGAACTTCTCTGGGGGAGGGGGGGAGGGATGAAGAGGAGAACAGCCAACAGTTGAGTAAACAATAAGTGATGAAGGTACATTTAGAGAGTGATCTACAACACAGGGGAAACATGACAAAGTGAGACAGAGCTGCTGGAGATTGCGGGATAGGAGATGTGGCCAGTACCTTGGACTGGGTGGCCCAGAGCGGCCTCTGAGAAGATGGGTTCTGAGATGAGACCTGAATGAAAACAGGAAGCTGGCCATGAGTTTCTGGCAGAGATAACAGGAAGTGCAAAGGCACTGAGGTAGGAACGGCCTAGCCTTTGGTGGAACAAAGGAGAGTGGATGCCTGGGCCTAGGCTGTATAAAGTCCGGTGGGCCTTGGTTAGAGGCTTGGATTTCAGGTGCCATTAGGGAAGCACTGGAGGAGTTTGAAGCAAGGGAATGATTTACTTAGTGTTTTAAACTGTTGCTGTCAGGTGAAAGGGCCATCAACACTCAGCCGTATGTCTGCACAGTGTTTTTCCATTTACAAAGGCCTTCCTTGTCGGAGATCTCATTACCATCACGATACCAAATGAGATGAACAGAACGCATCCTGTTTCATGGATGAAAAACTGAGGCTCAGAATGCTTTCAGTGACTAAGGCCAGATAAAATAACTAGCAGCCAACAAGACTCAGTTGAAAGTACCTCCTGCTTCTTAGGAAACATGCCGTGGGTCTGGGTTGAAAGGAAACTAACCAGCAACTCCAGTTCTCGTCACCTGCTTCCTTACTGTGACCAACAAACAGCACAGTCACACCTGCTTCGCTCTCTTAAGGTGTGCCTTCCCTCACCTGGGATTCATCCCCAACTCTCTTTGCCTTCCACCTACCACTCAGCCCCTTCTCGACAATTCCAGCCAGAGGAGTGTTTTTCCCTTCCAACCGCACCCTAGGATGTGGAGGAGGGTGCTCAATTACAGGTATGTCTGTAAGTCCTTGTATTTATCTCATAACTGTACTCTGCAGACACCCATCTCCCCAACCTCTATTAGTACCCACAAACACACACCTAGTTCCTGTGATAGAGCAAAGCAGGGAGGAAGGGCTCAATATAAAACAATTATCTCAATTGAATCAGAGTTATTATATCCCGAGTGCTTTCTATTAGCCTGGCATGGAATTATCAGTATTTCCCCAAAATTATCAAATTCTAATAGCAACCATCTTGGAGAAAGGTACTATTATTATCATTTTATACACGAAGAAACTGAGGCTCAGACATGTTGATAAAGAACAAATGACTCCAACCCCAATGCTCTTAAACTCTCTCATACTTCCTTCCTACTGGAGACGGAGGATCTCTGCTGGTTCAGCCTTGATATTTGACCCTTCAGTGTGAAAAATAACAGTAAAAAAACCAGTCAAAATGGCACATGGAAGAGGCTTGCAAAACTCCCTGAGACAACCAATCCATTGGTCCACCTGTCCATCCAGGTGTCATGGCGACACTCTTCCCCTCTGGTTTAGGCCAAGTGTTTGAGGAAAGGATAGTTACATCCTACAGATTGGTGGGTGGGGTAGAGGAAGAATGCACAAGGACTGGCTTGCTTAATTCTGCCCTTCTTTTCCCTGAATTAACTCCTTTGCACCTCTGGAGGAGACAGGAGAGTTTCAGGTAGGCCATAAAAACAGACTCTTGACTACCTTCTCTCGTTGTCATCGCTGCACCTCGTCACCCACCGCCGGTCCTGAAAAAGTAGCTGAATCGGGTCGGGTTGCGCTTCTGCCCCACTAGTCACCCTCAGGAGGCAAAGTATCTTCGAGTTACTTGCAATCTGTCACTCATCTGGATCAGGCATACCCAGTAAAGCAGAAATAATGACAACTGGGTGCAGTGGTGTGGATGTCAAAGGCGTGCACAGGTGTTTTCTTTCTGCCCTATACCTCAACCAGTTCCTTAGCCTCTGGGCCTTGGACTCTTCCTTTGTCTAATAGGACAGGATATTCCTTTCCTTCACCTCCTTCATCTTCTCCAATGCAAAGCCTCTAGTATGGAAGAGCTGTTTAGCGAGACCAAAAGATTGAGACTTTAAGCTAATATATCAAAATAAGACAATGATCATAGAGGTAGGCAATCTTAGCAAGAGACAGGTTTGCTAGTCCTGTGGCCACTCCATTCTAGATTTACACAGGTCAAACAGAGGCCACCAACAAAAATGCCCAGAAGGACTAGGCTGGTCATACCAATGAGCAAAATCAGAGAGATTAATATCTACTCAACAAGGCCTGGGGGTCCTTAATGAGCTAAAATAAAGCACACTGACCTGCCTAAAGGGGCAGGCATGACTCAGCTCAGAGCTGGTGTTGCCACATGAGAACACAGGCTCAGTGCTGAGACATCGTTCCACCTTCTGGTTAGGCCAAATCTTATTTTTAAACATTACCTACTATGCCAAAATTTTAAAAACAGTGTGAGTCAATAAAACATGCTATGTTGGAGGGACATGCTTCCCTCCTTTGTCCTCCCTTCCCTCATGATCCCTCATGAGAAGAGACATCTATGGGAGTGACACCTGGCCTCCCCCACTCTTCATTCATTCCTCCCCAGATGGGGAAAAGTAACTTATCTGATGTACGGTTTTGGAGGAAGGAACTGGGTATTCATAACCCACATCTTCCTCTCCCTTTCCCTTGGGAGCTACCAACCCACAGTGTTCCACCCAGATGAAGGGCAGCCTACCCCAATCCAGCACAGCTAAGTCTCCAGCTCTGGGACTTCTTCCTTTATTATCTGTATTCTCCAACATCCACTTCATCAGTAAGGTGATACATGACCTCCATCAGCTTCTCTTTGGTCTTACTTCCCATTGAGTTCACCAGCTCGGGCCGAGAGAAGAAGCCCTATTTACTGGGTCATTGCTAGACTCCCAGAGTCAGCTCTGGTCCCAAGTTATATATTTGCTCCCTCTTACTACAAACCTTATTTTTGGATGCAGGATTAGGGCCCACTATATCCCACCAAGACAAAGGCAGGTCCATGCTTAGGACCTTGATCCTCCAGGATAGCAATCAGAGAGATGGGAGGATGGGCGAGAAGATGGAGCAGATTGCGGGAAGTAAGAGAAGAGGGAGGGGAGATCCAGAAAGAGGGCTGCCCAGATACCCATCAGGGGAGGACAGGATGTGGACTGCAAGGTGACTCGGTGGGAAATTGCAAGAATGTTTTGTACCATCTTCTGAACACCATTTGCATTCAGGATCACTTAATAGTAAGGCTATTTGCTTTTAGGGAGTGGTCTGTATTTACGCACCCTTCCGAGGAGGTAACACAAAAATAATAACATCTCCCATTCCTTTTTCACAAGGTTGAAAGGATCAAATGAGTTATCTCTGGAGAATCTGACCATAAGACCTTGTTATCTGTATCATAAACAATATGATTCAAGATGCCAAGAAGAGTCAAACTTATCAATTCTGAAACTTATTTTCCAAAACCCCAGAGAACTAAAATCAGATGTTCTTTCCTTGAGGATAATTTAATAGCCGTTGGGAACAGGAGAAACTAATACCTAGAAAAAAATGTTAAGTAGTAAAATAAACCATTTGACGCCCATTCATTGAACATTTATTGAGCACTTACTATATGCCTGTCACTGGTCAGTGAACCGGGCGTGCAAAATTGAATATGTACTCTGAACAAAGAGAGTTTATAGTGGTGGCAATTTCCGGCAATTCAATGTACTGTGTTTTTGTTTTGTCTTATTTTAACTGAAAGTACATTTTAAAAGAATGTTTGGGAATTATAGCTCTACAATAAAATATGTTTTGTTTCACTTCCTTTAGCTGTTACTTTATGACAGCACTGACCTTCTGACCAGAAGCAAAATTCTGGCCTTTCTAAATAACCCATATTGGCTGGACTTAATGGGTTTTCAAAATAAATGGATTGGATTTCTCAACCTGTCAAAATACAGAGCACGAGGGCTCTTTTGAACTTGAGAGGCCTGCTCTGAGCACAGATTCCGAGTCCACCGTCTGAGCAGGGGAGCTGAGAACCAGTTTATCAGCAACCTGTTATTTTTGATGGAAGCAGAGGTGACCAGGACAAAGAAATGAGCTCAGGGAGGTCAGACTAACTTAAACATGATGTCACCTGGGGCAATCAAGGCATCAGCTGTCTTGCACTTTCTCAGAAGGGAATTTTAGAGGATTTTAACCCAGGCAGAAACCTAAGCCTCACCTGACAGCTCCTGCAAGACCATCCCTAGAAGGGGGCCTGAGTGGAGCTGGTACCACCAGGAGGATGGTCGCAGGTGCCCACGGTGCAGGGTTAGCTATAAATGCTGGGCTGTGTTACTGTTAATAATAGAAGCATGGAAAGATGCTCTGATGTTAGAACAGCATGGATTTGTACCCCGGCTCTTCCAGTTTCTCGCTGTGGCCTTGTGCAAGGTGACAATTTCCCCATCTGCAAAAAGAGCCTGAAAGCAGTACCAAGTTCACAGGACCGTCAAGAGGGTCAAACACAACAACTAGTAGAATAATTCCTCGGGGAGAGGGAAGCCCAAACTAGTCGCTCCTGACAATCAGTCTGGTGGCTTCATGGGCACATCCAGGGTCTCTTTGAGGTCAAGAGATGCTCCCTATAGATTAAGAAATGCCCAAAACTGGGTCAAATGGAAATTGTGACTTCTGCCAGTACATTTTTGTAGCTTTATGCCAAATCTCATTTAGAGATCATGTATAAAGTGGAATTTGAGAACTTTTGTGACTGGAAGGCCACTGCGCAATGACCCCCTCCCACTTCCCCACACCCAAGGCCCTGCTTTCTGTGTGTGAAAGGCTTGTAGGCGTGTTTAAGACTTGGCTCTTCCTGCCTTCTCCCTACTGTCTTACATTCTGTGTTACTTTTAAGCACCTGATCCTAAAAGGAAAGGGGGAAGAGAGGATCCCAGAGGCCATTTACTATGTGAAGGGACAGCCACACCCTCCCCACGAGGGGGCCTCCTCTACAGGAAGCATTTTTATTCTACAATTAACAAAGGCAAAGAGAAACCTTTCCAGAGTATGCTATTCCCTCAAGGCCACAGGGTTTAAACCTCCCGCCACCCAGGCTTTGTTGTGAATGAATTATAGGAGCCAATTATTCTGGGAACATGTGCTGCCCTCGCTGGATGGACTCCATAGAGCTCATCGATGCCTTTCTCCCAAGGGCCACGGGGGTGGGGGGATGGGTGGGGAGAGCTCTTGTCAAGGTTGGCCAGCAGCATCTTACAGGACTCAGCACAGACCCAGAGTCTTCATAATGGTGGATGGGGGTGGTGGGCTAGAACAGGAAAGGAAGGGAGAGAGAGAGGAGGAAGAATCACTAACCCCACCTGGCCAGAACCAACAGACTCATCCAAGACCCTTGCAGAGCGGATTTGGAAGAGGGCATGGGGGAGTCCAGCTCACACTATGTGGTGTAGGAGCACGGCGACCCACTGGGATAATCCCACATTTCCATTTTGCTGGCTTTAGGTCCTAACAGATTATTAAATGGATATCAAGAGCTGTCCCTGGCGTTAGGAATGACAAGATAGAAGGATTTCCCAGCCAGGATGTGAAATAAATCGTGGAAAGTACGTCCAAGGACAAAGGGAAGTGCCTATCAGCACCAGGCCAGTCAACAAGCTGGGAACTACAATGGCATGAACCAGAGAGGATTGACGTTGCCAGTTGGTATGCTTCTGTCTGTTACTACGAATTGTGAGCCAGGGAGCAGTGTTGGTAGATTACTGAACCGGAAAGGGATAGTCCTCAGTGTTCCTAGTTTTTCTTCTTTTTCTTCTTTATTATCACCTTGACCTTCACCACCAACATTGCTATCATTATAATTGATCGTTTTTATCATCATCCCTTGCCCACACAGTCTCTCCCAATTTCTCTAGAACTTCTGCATCCCGTGAGATGGTTTGATCGTCACAGTAACTCTTTGAAGTGGACAAGGCAAAATTATCATCCCCATTTTCCCAATGTGTAAATCAAGGCTTGGAGAAGGTAAACTGCTGGCCCTAAGTCATACTCAAGTTCAGATCTGTTGTAAGTAATGTTAATTTACACCGCTACAACTTTACTCTGAGAATGATATCAAAATATTTAACAACTGATAAAGCATGGGTACTGACCAGTCAGGCCAGAGCCAGTCATACACCATGGGTGGGTCTTAGAGATCTCCAGGCCACTGCTCTAAATACCACGCCTTTGTATCTTTTGGTCCAGCCTTCTCTGCCAGTTCACATTAAGTTCTGTTCCCAAATAAGGATGAGGCATTTAGAGGTGAGATGGTGGGGTTATTGAGATAAAGCAAAAGCAGGGCCCCAGGTGGCTCAGTCAGTTAAGTGTCTGGCTTTGGTTCAGGTCATGACCTCAGGGTCCTGGGATCGAGTACTGCATTGGGATCCCTGGTCAGTGGGGGGAGCCTGCTTCTCCCTCTGCCCTCCACCCCATTCCGGCTCTTGCTCTTTCAAATAAATAAATAAATAAATAAAATCTTAAAAAAAAAAAAAAAGGTAAAGCAAAAGCTTTCTAGCTTGTCTTCCTAGAGCGAGTGGGGGAAGGAGCTGGGTGTGGGGCATGGCTATAACATGGGTTTGTGGGCTGTAGGAAGACACCACTCTTCAGAGCTAGAAGTTTGGGTTCAGGCCAAGTCTTTAGGGTGCCTTGTGGGAATCACGTGGCTTTAGACAGAAGGAAAAGGCAGGGAAAAAAAAAGAAAAAAGCAGGAATTACAAGTCAGGTGGAAACAGGATTAGAGTGGGAACCATTTGGGAATCCAATGAGAAGCCTATTTACCCACTGGGAAATGGGAGGGTCTGCTACTTGCTTCTCCTGGCGTGGGGCATGCAGACATGGCGGCCTGCCCCATACAGGGATGGCGGTAGACAACAGGTAGCCCGCATCTTCATCAGAGCTAAAGGAAATGTGCACCATCTGAACTCAAAAACCGAATAGAAGATAAATCAGGTTTTCACTTTCTCAGAAACTACGCTCCCCATTTTCCATTCAAGAACATTACTCATTCTATTTTTATACCTAGTTTATCAACTCTTCTTATGTACTATTCTTTTATTTCAGAAATAATAAACATTCATAGTGAGAATAAAGTTAATATGGATAAAGACAAAGAAAAAAAAGAAAAAAATTAAAATCACCTCTGATTTCTCAATCTGGAAGTAATAATGGCTGAATGTGCTGATTCACATACTTCCAGACCTTGTCCCATGGATAAAACTCTCATTGTCAGAGTTTTGATGATTTATAAAAACATAGTTACTTCATGCCTTATGTTTTTTCTACCTATCGGTCTTGAAGTTTAGGGGCATTATCTTTGTTTGACAATATAGACAATACCAGGAATCTGAAAATATTTTACCGCATGAGTATCTTGTTGATATCATAAAATCAGAGGCAGAATAATATTTATTAGGAATATCCCAGCACAGGGCTCAGAAACAAATCGCTTTTGCCTGAGTAGCATTCTATGTTTTCAAGGTGGCCATGTAAAACAGAAAGCCCATTGGAACCATATATCACAACTACATAAACAATAATAACAATTCTTGATTTATATCTTCATATTTTCTGCCTTGTTCTTGCAGAAAAGTTGGTAAAGGCTGATTAGACTGTTACAGCTACTTTTTTTAGAAGATGAAAGATAGGAGAAAATATTACCACAATGAAAGGTGGGGTGAGAGCCCAAAAGAAAATCTGTTTTTTAAAAATCTGGGACTTGTCAGCATAATACACAGCTCTGAAGATTAGAGCAAAGCAAAACAAATGTGTGAGTTATTTCTTGGATCAAAAGTTTCAATCATCTTTTGGGCTTATTTCTTAGGTATTTGGATATCCGTAAATGATAAACAAGATGGCAAACAAATAAAAAACTCAAGAATGTGAGGCTTTCAGGTGAAATGGTCTTTAAACATGTTCCTGGCTGCGGTCTTCATCAAAAGAATTTCTATCAGCAGGGGGAGCAGAGCTTAACATTAAGATGAAGGTGTGTTCCTTTTTTATGATTATAATCCTGCTGAATTGATATGAAGCAGAAATGTGTGCAGAGATATGTCACCAAACAAAGGATCCCAGTTCCTCCATTTAAACAGGGAGTCGTCTCTAAATTCTGCAGCATTTTTGACAACATAGGTTATTACTTCTCACAGAATTTCTACACAAAAGGTGCTTGGTTAATTACATTTTGTATGAGGTAGGGTTGAAGTTTCAGAATACACTAATTTGGGATATTTGGATACTTTAATCTCAGCATACTGGAGTGTTGATGGGTTTTAAAAAGTGCAGTTTAGTGTGCACTGAGATTTACTTGCCCAGAATTCAACCATCTAATCTCTGCATTAGAAAAGAAATCCTGTTCTTACAGAGCCTACCTCTTCATTGAGGGGGAAATCTTATTCATTTGAAAACGCAGGAAAAGACCAGGAGAGCTCGATGTTGATCTGCTATTGAGAAAGTTTCAGGAAAAAAAAATTGTTGTGAGTTAAAAAGCTAAATCTCAGCACTGATTCTTATATGCTAAAAACAGTAAAAAGAGAAAGAACAGTAAGAAAAGAAAACAATGACCAAAAAAAAGTGGGAATGGCTCTTCTAACTCCATAAGATCATATTCCACGAAAACAGGATATAAAAGAAAATCCAGGCAAAAGGTGATGAAAGAGGGAGGTCACAGATTGGCAGAAGTGGAAGAGAAGCTGGGAATGGAAGAAACATTTACAATGGCCCCTTTCTCTTCATGTCTTAAAGCAAATATTAACGGAGCATCTGTTCTGTGCCAGGCGCTGTACTAGGTGCTGGGGATAAAGGTGAATAAAACACACGCGGTCCTGGCCCCCCTGGGACTTCAGTGAGGGAAGAGGCAATAGCCAAGTAAGCTGATAAACAAGGTGAACACAGCCTTTGTTAATTACTGGGAAGGAAACATATATAGAAATAAGGGGTGGCTGGAGGAACCTACAGTAGTAGAGTGGTCAGCAAAGGTCTTCCTGAAGAAGGCACTTTTACACTGAGGGGGAAAGAATGGCAGGAGCCACCAGAAATTCTGTTTCCAGTGTAGGGACAGCTGTGCAGAGACACCCAGCAGAAGGAGTTTGCATCCATAAGAACTGTGAGAAGGCCACTGAGGCTCCAGCAAACTCGGGCCAGAGGGGGGCTGGGGCGGGGGGGGGGCGGGGGGGG